>PVKP010002556.1:30000-121802 GCA_004027715.1 Plecturocebus donacophilus
TGACTTTTATCACACTTTAATAACTACCTTGTAAAATTATAATTTTCAAAGAAAAATATCAAATTTTCAGTTCAAAATTATTAAATGAAAATTTTCCTTGAGTCATTGTGCATTTTGCAATAGAATTTATAAGAAATTAGTATGTTAACAAGAGGTAATCATAACTATACATCAATGGTAACATTTTTATGTAGCTCCAAAAATCTCAATGCTATTGATGGTTCTTCACCTATTGTAACTTTAAGAAAATGCTTTGCTCTAAAACATTAAAAAAACAAAGAATGCAGAATTAAAAGACAAAATTAATAAAGATAACAGTAGGAAAGTTCAAGCTTGAGTCCCTTCAAAACATTAATTTCATGTTCCTTATCACCCAGTAATATTTTTGTTATTAAAAATATCTTACTTGTTTCATGACTGTTTTCAGAGATAAAGATCAGTAAAATTATTAGTATTTTCATTTAAACTGATATACAAAATATAACTTCATAATGAGCAATTTATAAATAATTAATACTTTAAAAATTTTCAAGGGCTTGGGGTAGATTAAGCCTATTTAAGAATTGTGTTACTAAGCTGCACTATCTATATTTGTAAAATAATTAGCCTAATTATTCTCTTCTTTGGTTATCATAGCTACATTTTTAAATTACGGCTTACCACCATCTTATCAAATGGTACTACCATATTTTCAGAGAATACTGAAAAATTACTGCAGTGACATGAATACTTAATCCAATACGACCAATATAGACATCTTTATTTGTATTAAAACACACAAAAATCACCATATTTGACTTATTTAATCACAATAAAAAACTATTATAAGAAATATCAAATCAATATGACATTTCTATCATCCCTAAAATTAAAATATAGATACAAACATTTAAAATTATATTTTGGAAGCATAATGATACATATAACAATGTTTTGTGTCTCATTGTGTAGGTCAGAAGTTGTGATTATTGTGTCACTGACAAAGCACTGAAGTAATTGCTTTCCTTGTTCCAGACATTAAAATGGGCAGGCTAAAAAAAAATGTGCTGAAATTTGAGAAGGACATTAAGTTGTTTGAGAAATTCTATGAGGAATTTCATTAGCTAATTTTTAGCAAATATCTCTAATGCTATCTTTAAAACACAGATTTGGATAAGCACAGATTTGGATAAGAATATTTCAAAGAAATACAGCCGTGCATTTTAGGCAATTTTGTTCTGGAAGGTAGCAGGCAGAGAAAGTATTATAAATGCAAATTCTAAACCAAGTCACCTCATAAATATATTTATATATATTATATACACACACACACACACACACACATACACTCCTCATTTTATTTCCATATAATTTACAGCCATGAACTAATTTTAATTTTGTTTCATTACAATTTGTTTTCATAATCATTTCATTTTATGGCAAATAGTCTAAGTTTTCTTAGGAATGTCAAATATATCCTTCTTATTTCCTGATTAAGTGCGTTCAGTTTCAAGAAATAAACTGAAATATTTTTATATTTGTTAATTTTGTTCACGTGCTTCCTTTCTGTAGAAAATTGTCTGAAAAGTTAATGTGTTACAATTAGAAAGTTAAACCATGATCATATCCTATACCAATTATAAAAATGAATTACAGTCATCTTTATTTTCATTCTGTACACATGAAATACTGAGAAAATGCACTTTTAAGGATTTAAGTATCTGAAGGTTAAATATGACTGTATTTTATGAATAAGCAATTCTTTTAAAAAATGGTAACTTTTTTGGTAATAAAATATGATTGAAAACATTATGTACTGGCAAACTGCAGTGCTTTAACATATTTTTAATGAAGAAAAATGTATTAATCTATCAAGACTTTCAAAAGAGCTAGTCTTATAATATTTTAATTAATTACTTTTGTTTTATTCAATGTAATGGTTTCCTGCATGATAACCACCCAGAAGCAGAACAGCACAGAAAAGGTTAAGTATAGGTTGATAATAAAAGGTAATGAAATTTAATGAATAATTTTATAACACTCACTCTATGAAATGTGTGAAGATATTAATTTCTACTATATGGCACATTAGTCTCACACTATATATGTTTTTTCACATAGTTTTTTTTTTCTTTTTAATGCTAAAACTATTATGCAAAACAACTTGCACATGTGAGCATTGCACTTACATTATTAAACATTAGCTTGTCTTTTTTAAAAATCAGAAAAAAACCCTTTATTTATTTTTCCTTCTTTTCAATACTCAAAATTTTATGTATTTATTTTTTTGAGAGACAGAGTCTTGCTCTGTCACCCAGGCTGGAGTGTAGTGGGTCAATCTCGGCTCACTGCAACCTCCGCCTTCCGGGTTTAAGCCATTCTCCTGCCTCAGCTTCCCAAGGAGCTGGAACTACAGGTGTGTGCCACCACACCCAGATAATTGTATTTTCAGTAGACACGGGGTTTCACTATATGTTGGCCAGGCCGGTTTCGAATTCCTGACCTTGGGTGATCCGCCTGCCTCGACCTCCCAAAATACTGGGATTACAAGCATGAGCCGCTGCACCCAGCCAATACTAAAAAGTTTTGAAATAATATATAATTCAGAAATAGTGTTAACTTCTTATGCCATAAACATCTTCCAAAAATATCCATATTTTTGAAAATTGAAGAGTTATATGACAATGTCTATCTTTTTATTAAGGCACTTTTATGTAGTTAATACTATCTTCTGAATTTTAGTATTTAACCATTTCAAAGAATCTTACATAAAAAAATCTGTCAACCACAATCAGTGGTTAATCAAATATCGATGTGGCCCCAAATTTTGTTGGCAAGATTAAAAAACTAAAGGTGTATTATGACTTAAGAGCAGACTCAATGTTTGCATCTTAGTATTTATAATTTACAGCATTTTCTAACTTCAGACAATAATAGACTATTCTGTATAAGATTGCCAAATTTAAAAAAATAATGGAAACATAAATATAAAAAAATCAAATTCAAAATTTAAATAAATGTAAATAATAGTTTACACAAGGCATTTAACATCCAATTTTTATTTTTGACAAAAGAATGTGAGAATCTTCTTTGCCTTACACTGACTTTTTTCTCTGAAGAATTAAAAAATATATCCATATCTATTTGCACACAATATTAATCTAATATAAGCAGAGATAGGAAGCAGACTCTTTGAAAAGAAGTTGAGAAAAAAAAAGAAAAATGAAATTCATTTAAATAATATTACAAGAAGAGTAGTGTTATATTTACATTTTAAGTGTCAGGCCAGAGTTAAGAAAAAGTGAGACAGAAAAACATGGAAACTTCGAGATGGTGGACAACTGAATACTGGTGGGAAAAAACAGAGGAGAAACAAAAAGAATTATACAAGATATATTTTCTCTTACTTCTTATAGGCATTTACCAAAGCAAATGTCTATACATTGATAGTATTTACATTCCAACTGAAATGATGAATAGCAAATTCTAATAGTATACAAGGATTCATTTTAATTGGTGAAGTCTGTTAATGCACTGGCTGACATAAATACACATATCCTTATTTCTAAAGAATTGGGATAAAAAAACTGATCTTAAATGGCATACAAATTATTTGCTGTAACATGTATAAAACTAAATCAGATATGCTCTTGACAGTTACAAATCAGATTTCCCTTCAGAGTTATGATTATATTTGCTAGCATCAACCTAATCATTTATAAATGCTTACTGAATGGCCCAAGCCCTGTGTTGAAAGCTGGAGATAAAGGATATGACATCGTTCATGCCTTTAAAGAGCTTATAGATAGTTGTAGAAAATGAGTGTCTGTCAGGGCAGAAGTCTTAAGAGTGCTGGCAAAGAAGTATATAAAGGCTATAAAGGAGACACAAAGTTTAACTGGACAAAGCAGGGATAGGTAAGAAAATCCTTGAGAGATGAAGATATTTCCCTAATGGTCTTTCACGTGTGTAATATCAGTACACTATTTTTTCACAATCAAATATTTCCATAAATTTGATCACTGTTATTTTTGTGTCAGATAGTTACTGTTTCAAATCTAAACTCATTTTTAGCAGTGATGAACTGCTTAAATAATTCTATTTATTTATTTATTTATTTATTTGAGGAGGTTCTCCCTTTGCCACTCAGGCTGAAATGTAGTAGCAGAACCACAGCTCACCATAGCCTTGAACTCCTGGGCTCAAGTGATCCACCTGGTTCAGCCTCCTGAGCAGCTGGGATTACAGGTGTGAGCACCTGCACCCAGCTTAACAATATTTCTTACAAAGTAAAAGAATTTTTACTTAAATCTTCCTTATTCTAGACTTACAACTTATTTGTTATATCAAATAAATATGAGCTAAGATTAACAAAATAATTACACTAATTACATTAGCATCAACTGTTTTTCAGAAAAAAAGTAAGAAAATTACAATTTCTCTATTTGCAATTATAAAAGAACTCCTATAAGAACCCTATGAATTTTAAAAATATCACATAAATAGGTTTTAATATTGACATGTTTCTAATTAAAAACAGACATTAAGATCAATTTACTCTTCCTGCAAATAAGAACTCCAACTGATTATAGTTTTATGGCTATAAAGGAATGAAAACGTCTGTAGGCATATTTCTTCATCATCATGCCAGAAAAATCATAAGCTATTTAATAAAACCGTATCTTAAAATAAATGCAAAACAAGTTCCATTATAATTTGAGAGCTTCCAATTAATAGTATGAATTATTTAGGGCTGCCATATTTACTACGTATATATGACATTACATTTATAAAGCATTTCCTATCAATAGTGGATACCTGTTATTTTCCTCACTCAGTCATTCAATTGGTATCAATCATTCTTCTTCTGGCAACAGAGCCCCAGTTTTCCTTTGGCAAACACCTTTTCTCATTCTTAGTGTATGTGCCTCAGGTAAGGCTGATAATCCTCCATACCTCTAGAAGAGGGGTGTCCAATTTTTTGGCTTCCCTGGGCCACATTGGAAGAATTGTCTTGAGCCACACATAAAATACACTAACACTAATGATAGCTGAAGAGCTTAAAAATGCCAAAAAAAATCACAGAAGTTTTAAGAAAGTTTATGAATTTGTGTTAGGCCACATTCAAAGCCATCTTGGGGCACAGGTTGGGTAAGTTTGCTTTAGAAGTGAAAACATGACCCAGGTCTGACCTATTGCTTGCTATATTCACACCCATAACCTTTACTGGTTTGGGGTTGAGCACATGACACAGGATGGCCAAACAAGAGTCTGAGAATTTGGTGAACTTGTTGATAAAGAGAGATTTATGCTCCTCATCTAGTAGAACACCAGCCTGGTATTGCTAGTGGCTACCTTACCTCTATTATGAGAAGAAGAACCTGCCTGAAAATTAAAGTTAATTTAGATAAAAATGAGACTGCAGAAATGGAAAGAGAAAAACTTTAACAGTATTTTGGCATCTGAATCTAACCATGTCTAAAGCCAGCAGAGAGGAAATACAACTCCCTTTTTTGCTTAAAGGAATTTGATTACAATAATTTCTATAATTTAGGGGGCATCTAAAATTTGTAACCGACCAAAAAGTATCTTTGAAATATTTTTACCTTCTTGTTATATCATGCATTATTTGCCTATCAAAATACTGACATTTCAGTTTATCTCTTAAACCTAATAAGTCAAGGTATCATAGTTCTGTTAAGAAAAGATAAATAGATTAATTCACTTTTTACCATGATATGCACTACGTAATCTAACTAGATAAATGCCTTTTATTTTCCCAGTGTATTACAATTTAGGCTACTGAGGCTCCACTTAATAGCATCCAATGGAGATACATGTGCCATTTTGGGGGCTTTACATTGAACTGTAGAACATAACTAATTGAAAAAATGGTATTTTTTTCATTATAGACTTAAATAACTGCCTGTGTGAATGTAGTGATTTGATAAAATATATATAGCAGATTTACATGAATACAAGTATCCAAAGGAATTTAAAAAGCAGTTTTTCTAACTCTCCACTAGTCTGTTTAATCTATTTTTGGTAACCAAATCAAAGGCAGAACAGTTTTCAGAGCAACGTCTAATATCTCTCATAAAATGCCATGCTGCCTTGTCTCAAGCATTTTTACCCTCCACTCGCTGCCAACTCAGATTTTAAACCTGGGAGCTATCTGTGAGTTCTCCTGCTCCCTAGGTCAATATGTCCTATTATGTGCTACTGTTCAGTCCTACTACTTTATCCTCTCTAAAGCATAGTGTAGTATAATAAAAATATGGAATTGGTGGTTAATAGATATGGGGTCTCACCCTGGCTCTGGTATGTGACCTTTCTCAAATCATTTTAGTTTCATCATCTATAAAATCAGGCAACTTAGTAAGACTGAGGATAAGGAGTCTTTATTTTAATATTATGAGAAAATTCTGTTCAAATCTCTTCAATGAATCTTTCCTTCAACTCCCCACTGAACCCAATTTTCTAAAGACAAAAGTTTAACTTACTTATTTTTCTATTTAACACATTCTTTCACTTTGCCCCTGAAGCATTATTCAAAATTTAAAGATACACCACACTATATCCCAAAGAGGGTTATAACTTAGGAATAAGAAAAACAGAAAAAAAATCTATGCTTTTCAGGTGAAGGACGAACAGAAGAGAAGGACTTCAAACTATTCCTGTTATGTTGAGATGATGAGCACTCTAGACATAATTACTTCAAAAAAGAAAACTACTAGATGTTAAATAACCGTGAAAAAACCATGAAGGCCATAAAATAATAAACTATTCTGTAATCCCAGCACTTTGGGAGGCCTAGGCGGGCAGATCACTAGGTCAGGAGATCTAGACCATTCTGGGCAACATGGTGAAACCTCATCTCTTCTAAAAATACAAAAATTAGCTGGGTGTGGTGGTGTGTGTCTGTAATCCCAGCTACTCAGGAGACTGAGGCCAGAGAATCGCTTGAACCCAGAGGTCAGAAGTTGCAGTGAGCCGAGACCATGCCATTGCACTCCAGCTTGGTGACAGAGTGAGACTCTGTCTCAAAATAATAATAATAATAATAATAATAATAAAATGATTGCAGGGAAGACCATTATTTAAAAATGAAAATAATTTGGAGTATTGTCTCCTTAATGCTTACTAAGCCAGATTTTACTATATTAAGATTATATTGATCAAAGGCCTATGAGTCTTTATCATCATGTGTCAAGTTATCGAAAAGCTCTTTGAGATCATTTTAAATCACTTCTTTTTAGCCCAGCTCTTTCAGGGCACATATAATAAAACATATGTTTGGAGTTCTCAATAAGCAAAAAATGTATTCTTAATTAGCAAAAATGTATTCAACATATTCCAATATTTGAAATGAAAACTGTTTTCAATTTAATGTTGTAAATTAAACATTCAAATTAAAGAATAAAAAATAGCTATGAAAATGAAAATACAGTTATGTCCATTGAAGTATATGGTGGAAAAGGGGTGAAAGATGAGGACAGAAGAAATTCTATTTTAGCCATTTTAAGCTTAAAATGCCTATCAGGCATCTAAGTGAAGATGCCACGTAGGGGTTGATTATGGGTCTGCAGGTCAGGGGAAACCTGGAAGTTAACACACAAGTTGTATTTAAAGTCATAGGAACAGGTGAAATTATTTAGGGGCAAGTAAAGTGAAACAAACTGTAAATCAAAGAATCAAGTAGGAAAATATTTCATTTCTAAAATAATTAAAGATATTCAAGGTAGAGCAGCAAAATTGATCATTAAGTAAAAAATAAACCAAATATAAATCAGAAAGGGGTTAAACTATTAAACTCTTTCTTTTTAAAATGTTGGTGTCCGTCAGTATATATTGTGTTTTGCAAATCATATTGTAGTATTCATCAAGTTATGAAATGAGTATAATCTTTCACTTTGTTTCTCTCCTTCTGCAATTCTGGGAAAATTTCCAAAACAGAGAACACCGTACAATGTATTAGTACATTGTACAATGAACACTAGTACATTGTATAATGTATTAGTGTTTTAGGTTAAGTGTTTAAAAGTCAAAACAGAGAATGTCATATAGAAAAGACAGTATGCAGGCACTATATGAAATTATAAAGATGCAGAAAATAACCAATGCAAAGTTGAATATCTATATATGTAGTTTGGGTTAAGTAATGTAAAAGTATATAATTATATTCAGGTAGAACAGAAAGGGAGCAATAAAGATTGTAGATGAGCTTTTTTCTCTTATCACATGCACTTTGTCTTATTTTTTAAAAGCAGTATAACAAAAGGAAATGGAACAATTGTCCAAAATTGGGCTGCAGAATAAATGAATCATCCAAAGTAGAACAATTAAAAAATAATTTAAGCACATTTCTAGAATTTATTGCACAATTATTTATTGAGTGGCTACTACATGCCAGATATAATTCCAAATGTTGTGGATATAGGGATAAATAAAAAGGATAAGAGCTCTACTTTCATAGGGTTTACAGTCCAGTGGTATATAATAAAAATAAAAAAATATTTAAATGTATATACAGTCATGCACCAAATAACAAAGTTTGGGTCAACAACAGACCATGTATACAATGGTGATCTTATAGGATTATAATGGAGCTGAAAAATTTTGATCACCTGGTGACATTGTAACTCTTGTTAATGTCTTATCACAAGGCATTACTCATATGTTTGTGGTGATGCTGGTGGTGTAAACAAACCTATTGCTCTGCTAGTTGTACACAAAATAGTGCACATACAATTATGTACAGTACATAATACCTGATAATGATCAATGACTGTTACTGGCTTATATATTTACTACATTACACTTCTTATAATTATTCTATACTGTATTCCATTTACCTATTAAAAAAGAAAAGTTAACAGTAACACAGCCTCAGGCAGGTCCTTCAGAAAGTAATCCAGAAGAATGCATTGTCATCATAGGAGAGGATAGGTCCTGTGTATTACTGCCTCCAAAGATTTTTCAGTGGGACAAGAAGTGGAGGTGGAAGACATGGCACTGATGATACCATCCCTGTGTAGGACTAGGCTAACATGTGTCTTAGTTTATGTGTCTTAATTTTTAATTAAAAAGTTTTAAAAGTAAGACAAAATGAAAAGAAATTAAATAAAAACAGCAACAGACAACCCCATTAAAAACTGGCAAAGGACATGAACAGACAAATCTCAAAAGAAGACATACACATGGCCAACATATATATGAAAAAATGTTCAACATCACTAATTGTTAGAGAAATGTAAATCAAATCCACAATGAGATATCATCTGACACCAGTCAGAATGGTTATTAAAAAGTCAGAAAATAACAGATTTTGGAGAGGTTGCAGAGAAAAGAGAACATTTATATAAAACTGGTGGGAATGTAAATTAGTTCAGCCTCTATGGAAAGCAGTGTGGAGATTTCTCAAGGAACTTAAAACAGATCTACCATTTGACCCAGCAATCTCACTACTGGGTATATATCCGAAGGAAAATGAATCACTTTACAAATAAGACACAGGTACTAGTATGTTCATCAGAACACTATTCAAAATAGCAAAGACATGGGATCAACCTAGATGCCCATCAATTGTAGACTGGATAAGTAAAATGTGGTATATATACACTATGGAATACTATACAGTCGTAAAAAGTAAGAAAATTATGTTATTTGCAGCAACAAAGATGTAGCTGGTGGCCAAATTAATGAAGACACAGAAAGCCAAATACTGCTTGTTCTCACTTATAAGAGGGAACTAAACATTGAGTAAACATGGACATAAAGATGGTAATGATAGACACTGGTGACTCCCAAAGGGGAGAGTTTGGGAGTGGGAAGTGGGTTGAGCACTTCCTCTTAGGCACTATGCTCACTCTCTGGGATCATTCATACACCAAACCTTGACGACATGCAAATTATCCATGTAAAACACTTGTACACGTGCCCCCAAACCTAAAATAAATGCTGAAAGGAAAAAGAAAACTGTTTACAGCATAAGGAAAAAGAAAGAAAATATTTTTGGACAATATATTTGTGTTTTAAGCTAAGTGTTTAAAAGTCAAAGGAGCCAAAAAGTAAAAACATTAACAAATATATAAAGCAAAAAAGTTAATAGCAACCTAAGGTTAATTATTAAAGAAAATTTATTTTTATACAATTAGTATGTCCTAAGAGTACAGTGTTTATAAAATCTACAGTATGTACGGTAATATCTCAGGCCTTCACATTCACTCACTACTCACTCACTGACTCATCCAGAGCAATTTCTAGCTCTGCGAATTCTATTCATGGTAAGTTCCCCATACAGGAGTATCATTTTTTATCTTTTATTCTGTATTTTTAATGTACCTTTTTGTTTTGATATGTTTAGATATACAAATAGTTAACATTGTGTTACAACTGTCTAAAGTATTCAGTAAAGTAACATGCTGTACAGATTTGTAACCCAGAAGCAATAGGTTATATGAAGAGCCTAGGAGTGTATTAGGCTATACCTTCCAGGTTTGTGTAAGTACATTACGTGATGTCTGTACAATGACAAAAACACCTAATGCTGCATTTCTCAGAATATAACTCCATCATTAAGCAAATGACTGTAAAATAGGCATGCCTGTAAAATAGTGAGTTGATAAATGACAGAAAAAAAGTCTAGAAAATATTTTAAAATTTTGAACTAAGAAAATTCAAAATCATAGTTTTAAATGAAAATCATGCATTTAACCTGAATGCCTGTTTATAAGAAGCACTCTCTATGTTAGAAAATAAAGTTAATCTAGGAATAAAGGGCTTTTTAAAATTTTGAGTTGTTTATGGATTAATACTCTGATATAAACAAACTAATAAATAAGATAACATTAGAAGTAAATGTCTCAACTTTGTTTGAAAATACATCCCCATTTATAAACTTATGTAACTAGGTAATTAAGTTATAAGAAAAACTTTCACAATTTGGATATTTATTGTACCTTTATACATTTTTGATTAAGTCATTTTTACCATTAAAATTAAATGTTATCAGTTGAAAAGTCTGATATGCCATATTTTTGACATGATTTATTACTTATAGTTGCTTATAGGTATTTTATATTTACTAATTAGGTGAATTATATATTTCTTAATATTAACTTGCCCTAAGTGATATCTGATTCCCATCACTGGTGTGAATAATAGACTGTCTACACTACAGCACAGGAGCAAACTCAGAAGTTTGCAATGGAATGAATATGGATAGGAAGCACTTAATTAATCATATCCATAATTTTTGGCGAGAATACTACTAAACGACCTTAAAAACTCCTAATGTAATCTGCATAAAAAGATCTCTAAGAGAACCTCTAACTGTATTTAGTAATAGTCAAAAGTATTAAGCTAAGGTTAATTTATTATTGAAAAAAAGATTTTTTGTGTGTAAATTCAGTGTACCCTAAGGGTATAGTGTTTATAAAGTCTACAGTAGTATACAATAACGTCCCAGGCCTTCACATTCACTAATTACATCTAAAAGGATAATCATCCTTTGTATAAAAACCCTTCATAGATTTAAGTTGTTTTAATTAGTAAACTCCAACTATTCTCAATGCTGAAACTAATACCTATCCTTCAATTTTTGTACAAATTAGTATTTTTCAAATAACAAAATATGTATGTTGTTTCATGGTAACATCTTGATGAATTAACACTTGAAAAAAAGAGACAGTGTCACATAGTACACAATTATCAATTTATTATCAACTAATGTGCTTTTATCATATAGTAAAGAGTGTTTCCCAAACATCAAGAGGCTTTATGAAATATTTATCCGACTTTTCAAATATAGATGCAAAATCTCATCCTAGGTCTATTAATTAAGAATCTATATAGGTAATTTTGATACAAAGCTAGGTTTGAGTATTTTTCATGTATTAACTCTAGAGGATAAATAAAACTATTACATAGATTACACAATCATTTAATTTTAAAATATGAAGCAACTGCCACTCCCTTTGCCAGTCAATAAGGGCTTCCTCTAGGCCTGAAGCCTCTCCCCAGTGAGACTTCTTGAAATTCCTCAGTAAAGCATCAAAAGAGTAGGAAATCAAGAAGCCAGGTAGCTTAAATGCGCATATAATGTCAAAGACAACCAATCTTCCCCTTGGGAAATTACCGCTTTATCTTCCTTAAAACACTGCATATACCACAACTGAAGTAAGTATTTTTTTCCATTCTCTTTTGTATCCTTTGTTACTTTTTAAAAACAATGTAGAGATATAAGAATGAAAATGTAGTAATTTTCATATTCTTTGCCATCACTCTAATAATATATGAACAATGTTTTTTGACTATTAAAGATAGGGCCAAATGTTTCTTAGCAACTTTTCTTCATATTGTATGACATTATCCTAGGCCAGTTTATGCAGATCCAACTCAGCATTTTAAATAGCTTCACCACATACTATTCTGCAATATCAGAATTTATTTAGTCACTCTCCTGTTAAAGGTAGAATTACTTTCCAACTTTTATCACACATATGTTCTTGTATATTCAAGCATATTTATTCCCTGTATCTTTGCCAGCACTTTAGATTTATAAATACACACACACACATTTTGCATTTCTGATATGTGTATTATACACAAACATACGCTTTTGTCTATCTGATTTAACATAGTACAATCGTGTGATGTTGATTCCAATTTCCCTGATGACTGGTGAGGTTAAACATGTTTTTATATCTGTATTAGACATTTCCATTTCCTTCTCTGTAAATTGCCTTTTCATTTTTCTATTGGCTTTTCACACGAACCTAGGAGTTTTTTCAATAGCAGAGATACTAATTAATTGTCATGTGTTCAACACATTTTTTCCAAATACATTGTTTTCTTTCACTTATTAATGGTGTATTCTGCTATGTCAAAAATAATAATTGTTTATATACTCAAAATCTGGTAACTTATTCTTTTGTGTTTTGGATTTCCTTCTTGCTTACGTCATCCTTGATTTCGTACACCATAATTTCAAATGGTTTTATAGTTTCAATCTTGAATGCACTGAGATTTATTTCTGCATATTGTCTGAGGTGGGAATTTATTTTCTTTCAGTCAATATACTGGCACTATTTATAAAATATCCTTTTTTAAAATGAATTAAAATTACACTTATATAGTACTCTGGACCAGGCAGTGTTCTAAATATTAATTCATTTGAAAGTCATGACAACATTGTGAGGTAAGTACTCACATTTTACAATCAGAAAACATGCATGGCAAAATTAAAAAGGTGGCCTCACACATTATAATATTCAAATGTAAAAAAGATTTGATTGGAAGCCAGATATTATGGCTCAGGACCACATTTCTCCAAATCCCTAGATCATACTGTTTTTCTTTATCATACATTAAGTTCCCACATATAGTCATGTGCTACATAGTGACGTTTTCATCAATGACAGACCACATATATGGTAGTGCCATCAGATTATAATGGAGCTGCAAAGTTCCTATTGCCTAGTGAAGTAGGAGCCAAAGTGTTACCTTCTCTTTGTTTAGACAATATACAATTACCACTGTGTTACAATTGCCTGCAGTATTTGGTACAGTAACATGCTGTATTGGTTTGTGGCCTAGAAGCAACTGTTAATGGACTATACCACCTAGGTTTGTGTAAATACACTCTATGATGTTCACACAATATCACTTATGATATTTTTTGCAGAACATATCCATGATGCATGACTTTACTTGGATCGATTTCTGAAATATCTATTTACTTCATTTAACAATTGTATCTATTTGTATGTCATTTTCATTGTGACATTTATAGTAAATTTTAATGCTGGGTGATCTCGATGTTACCAGTTTCTTGATAACTCTAAGTTGACTGTAATTATCAGGTATTTGTTTTTATATGAATATTAAAATGATTTTACTTTATCTCTCTCAAAAACCAGAAAAATGAGAATACGATGAAAATTGTAATATATTTATATTTTAATTTAAAAAGAATTGATATTTCTATATTAAATCTTCCCTACAAAAACAAAAAAAGGAGAAAAAAAATCTTCCCTACAAAATTATAGTAAGTCTACCCATTTATTAAGTGTTTCATGCCCTTATATAAAAATTGAATCTCATTTAATATGAATTCAGTGTTTTTGGTTCAATTTATTCCTAGGAATGTTTGCAACTTTGCTATGTATATGATACATACTAGGTTGAGCTATAGGAAATTACAATCAAATATCAGCAATTTTGTAAGACTCATCCTAATGAAAAACAAAACACATACAATCTAACATACATAACAAGTCAGTAAATTCATTTAAAAAATGGATGTCACAATATTTCTAAGATCCTCATATATTTATGATGAACAATATCTTGATATCAGCTATACAAACACATTACTCACACATATATGCTGAAATAAAAATTATGTATATATATATATATATATATATATATATATGTGCGTGTATGTGTGTGTATTTTTTTTCTTTGTTTTGAGAGGGAGTCTGGCTCTGTTGCCCAGGCTGGAGTGCAGTGGCATGATCTCCGCTCACTGACACCTCCACCTTCCCAGTTCAAGCGATCTTCCTGCTTCAGCTTCCCAAGTAGCTGGGACTACAGGCATGTGCCACCATACCCAGCTAATTTTTTTTTTTTTTTGAGATGGAGTCTCGCTCTTGTTGCCCAGGCTAGAGTGCAATGGTGAGATTCGGCTCATTGCAACCTCCACCTCCTGGGTTCAAGTGATTCTCCTGCCTCAGTCTCCCAAGTAGCTGGAATTACAGGCGCCCGCCACTACAGGGCCTGGCTAATTTTTTGTGTTTTTAGTAGAGACGGGTTTCACTATGTTAGTCAGGCTAGTCTCGAACTCCTGACCTCAGGCAATCCACCCTCCTCGGCCTCCCAAAGTGCTGGGATTACAGGCGTGAGCCACTGTGGCTGGCTCTAATTTTTATATATTTTTTGGAGAATTATGACATTATTTGTATTTGAGACAAGCGCCCAACTGATTTTCAAACTGTGCTCCGAATACTATCAGGCATGAAATAGATGTCTAGCTAAGAAGGCTATGTTCTTTTAACTTCACCTTTTCATTCAACTAAAAGTATTCTTTTCTAGTTGGTTTATATTTTTAGAGGGAACTTCTATGCAAAATTTCACTTCAAATATTGTATAAAAAAGAATTTTAGAACATATAGACTTGTAAGCCTATTATTTCAACTAATGCTAGTCATTCAACAAATATTTACTGAGAACCTATTATGTTCCAGGCTAATGCTTCATATACATCAGAGAATAAAACGGAAGAAAACCCTATCCTCATGCAATTTACTAGGAAAGTAAGACACACAATACACAATAAACATGATAATAAGCCAAGTATACAATATTCATGAGACATAGGAAAAAAGCTTAAAAAACAGCAAGATAAAGCGAATCAGGAATATGGGGGTAGGGGGAGGCTAGGTTGCCATATTAGGGAGGTCATGCTAAGTCCTATGGAGTAGGTGAAGTTTGAACAGACTTGAAGTTTATTAAAATGCTAGCCAAGCAGATCTCTATGATAAGAGAATTTCATGTAGAGAAAAGAAAGACAAATACTGAGGTGAGGGTATGCCTAATGTCTACAAGGAGCAGCAAATGTCAATGTGGTTGGGCCAACATGAGTGAGGAGGCCAGTGGCAGGGAATAAAAAGATAATGTGGCAAAGGCCTTATCTAAGTTAACAAATGTCATTTTGGAGATGTTGGCTTTTACTCAGTGAAATAGTAAACTATTTCAGTGGCAGTAAAGAAATAAAAAGAACTTATTTTTAAAGGAACAGGTTAGGGGTAGTTTTGGGACTTAACTGCATTTAAGATGTCAATTAGATATGTTAAGAGAAAAGGCTGAATGGGAAACTGGATATAGTCCGGAGTTTCACTGTGAGATCTGGACTAGAGATAAAGGGGAACACAAGTTATGTGGGGCCTGAAGCCTATACAATTTTAGAGGACATCTTTGAGAAACAAAATTTAAAATTATGAACATAAAATTAGGTAATAAGTCTGTATATGTGAATAATAATAAAGATTAAGCTTCTTTAGTTTATGGTTGTTATAGTTTGAATGTTTTTGTCCATTCCAAAATTCATATGTTGGAAACTTAATCCTCAATGCAACAGTTCTGGGAGGTGGGGCCTTTTGGGAGGTGTTTAAGTCATGAGGGCTTGATTAATGACACTATAAAATGAGCTTGCAGGAGTGAATTTTCTCTCTTCTGCTCGTCAGCCGTGTAGAACACAGTGTTCATCCCCTTTTTGTACTTCTGTCTTCTGCAATTTCAAGATACAGCAAGAAAGCCCTCGTCAGATGCCAGTGCCTTGATCTTGGACTTCCCAGCCTTCAGCGCTGTGAGAAAAAATTTTCTGTTCTTTATAAATTACCATGTCAGGTATTCTGTTACAGCAGCACAAAATGGACTAAGATAACTGTACATCTGTCTCACAATGGAGATATAAATTTTGCAGATGTCAACATATAAAAGGCAAGGTAATAGATAAAGAGAAAGAAAAGACTCAAAAGAATTCCCAAGTATCGAGACCTGAAGCACTTCATCGTTACGTAGATAGGAATAAGAGAATAAATTAGCAAAGGATTCTGAGAAGAAGCAAAGCGGAACCAAGCAGGAGGAAAATCAAATGTGTGTAGTATCCTGGAAGCCAAGTAAAGAAAGTATACCAACGAGGTGGAAGTGATAAATTTTAACAAATATTGTTGGTAGGCAAAGTAATATGTAGACTAAGAACAGACCACTGGAATTATCAAAGTAGTCATCACTGATGTCCTTGGCAAAGAGTTTTGATGGAATGGTGGAGGAAAAAACGTGACTGACATGGATTCAAGAATGGGAAGACAGACAGTGGGAGCTAGAGAATAGAGACAATACTTTTGTTAAGTTCTAATACAAAGGAGTAGATGAAATAGGGCATTAGCTGGTGGGAGAAGTGATATTAAGAAAGTTTTGTTTGGTTTTCTAAGATGAGAGAAAAAACAGTTGTGCACTGATGGGAATGAATCTGTAGAGAGCAAAAACTTCACAGAAAAAAAGAGAGAAAAGGTAGAATTGCTGAAGAAATGTTCTTGAGTAAAGGAAGAATGAGGTTTAATGGACAAATAAAATGAATGGTTTTAGACAAGAGCAGGGAAAATTCAAGTATGGTAATTGATGAGAAGGCAGACTATATGAGTATAAATGCTGCTTGCTTCATTAAGTATTTGTTAATATGAGTTTGTGGAAGTTAACTTTTGATTGCTTCAGTTTTCTCAGGGAAGTAGGAAGGTCATTTGCTGGGAGAGAAAAAGAAGCAAGAAACATTGTGGGGGTTGTGGTTGGGACAATTCTTGGAAGACTCCATGATCTCTACCCACTGGTGTTACAATGTGTACAATCTTCTCCCCTGGAGTGCGAGTGGGACACATGACTTATGTCTAACTATAAGAATATGGCAAAAGTGATCCAATGTCATTAGCATGATTAAATTACGTTGTAGGGTAAAGGAAGTATGAAAGTTACTCCTGTGATTTTATTCAATACATGACTCCATTTTTGCTGGCACACAATGAAGAGAGAGTCTCTTACTGGCCTTGCAAGACACAGACAGTTAAGTTTTGAAGGCCCTGTGGAGAGCGTCATGTGGCAGGCCACTGTGGGTGGCCTCTAGAATCTGAGAGTTGCCTTTAGCCAAGAGTCAGTTATAAGCTGTGGCCCTCAGTCAGACAGGTTAAAAAAAAAAAAAAAAAAAAAAAAAACCTCACAAAAATCGAATGCTGTCAACAACAACCTGGATGAACATGGAAGCACATTAGTCAAACCTCTAGATGAGAATGCAGCCCAGGTGACACTGATTGTAGCTCTGCAAAGGGCTCAGCCTGCCTGGCTTAAGTCATGCCTGGGCTCTTGACCTACAGAAATTATAAGAAATTAAATGTGTGCTGTGCAATAGAAAATTAACTAATACAGGGTTGAAAAGAGAAGAGAATTTGTGAAATAGTCACCTAGAAAATAAGAAAGTGAATGAACTTGTGAATGACAGAATTAAGAATCCATCTGAGACTTGGGGTCATGAATTTAAAGTGAGACCAGTTATTTTTATTTTTCTGCAATCAAAGTAAGGGTATTATATACGAGTTACTTATTTTCATGTGTTTTATACATTTTGATAAATGTTTAGTATATAATTTCAAACTTATCAGTAAATAAATGTTTATAAACAAATATTTCTGAAATAATTTTTGTATTCTTTTCATGAAATTTCAGAAAAATTCCAGGAGAGCTAACAATAAGGACCCTAAGGTTAAAACCAAAATTTAATTTTTGGTACCACTGATTGATTAACAAAACCATTTTGTTGAATCTTAATGGAGTGACTAGGTAACTTAGTATTAATAACTTAGAATTGATTGAATGTTACTGATTCTGTTTTTTTAAGCTTTATTTGCAAGTTTAAACATGTTGTTTTAATGAATTTGATCTCATTCATAGGTGGGTGTTGAACAATAAGAACACGTGGACTCAGGGAGAGGAGCATCACACACTGAGGGCAGTTGTCGGGGGAAGGGGAGAGACATCAGGGGGTGGGGAGGGATAACATGGGGAGAATGCCAGATATAGTATGCACCTAAAGTTAAATAAATAAATTTAAAAAAAAGAATTTGATCTATTGACTATATCTTTATATTTGCTTCGTATTTAAAATTCCATGTGTAGAAAAATATCAAACTTGTATCTTACAATATGAAACACATGCACAGAAATACAAGTTGTAAAACTGTTAGTTCTTGTAACTTTTCTTCTTCAATAGGGAAAGAAGAGCAATTTGATGTACTTTTAGGCAACAAGTAACTGGGTACTCTTACTAGAAAATAATTGTAGTTTAAATTAAAGCAGACAGGCTTTAATTACAGAAATATTTTAGAGTTGAAAAAGCAGTCAATATACTAGAATCTTTCTAAAGACAAAACTCAAAAGCTTTAATAAGCCATTTGCTTTATTATTTACTGTTAAAGAATAATCTTTTTCATTATCACTTGACAGATACTTAAGAAACTAAATAAACATAAACTAACATTTATATGATGCTTATTATATTCAAGCCACTGTTCTAAGAAGAGGTAACTGACATAAGAAAGGTTATTCACTTTCTTAGGTCAGCCCTTTGAGGAGTTATTTGAAATTCACAGAGAGTAAACTGAGACTTAAGGTAATACCCAAGACTGGAGGGCAATGGCATGATGATGGCTCACTGCAGCCTTGAACTCCTAGACTCAGGCAATTCTCTTGCCTCAGTCTCCAGGTAGCCAGGATTATAGGCAAGTGCCACCATATCCAGTTAATTTTTAAAATATATGTATTTTTAGAGACACGGTCTTGCTATGTTACCCAGGATGGTCTCAAACTCCTAGCCTCAAGTGATTCTTCTGGCTTAGTTTTCCAAAGTGTTGAAATTACAAGTGTGAGCCACCATGCCTGGCCTTAACCATCATTTTATAAGGCTTCTCATATGATAGTCTTTCACTTTTAAGGAGGAAATTATTATAGAACAACATTGTAGTCAGAGTCTGCTAGTCTGACCTATGGAATTGTGTTAAGGGGTGTCAAGATTAAGAAAGTAAAATTCAGTATGTACTAAAACATGTCATCATTTTAAAAGGAATAAAAAATATTTTTAAATATTGGAAATGCAGATCAAACTTACCCCTTGAATAGTTTTCTGTGTTTTTTGTTTTTGGTTTTCTGAATATTGACAATCCATTGTTCTTTTTATTACAATTAGCTTAAGATGGTCATATTAGAACCTATTTTCTTACCTTGATTATACATTTTCAGATATAAGTCAGTATAGCAAAGCTAAATTAATTGAGAATATTGACAAGAAACAAATGAACAACACATTTCCTTCTGCCCTACTACATGATTAGAATCTACTGGAAAATACTATTGGGGATAAAATGATTACAAACTATTAATAATATGAAAGATTGATGATTACAATTCTTTCAATGAATTATGGATTTTGTTTTGTTCTTCTCTTATAGCTTGCTTCATGATATCCAGGAGATATTATGCTTCTTTGTACAAGAACAGAAGAAAACAGAGTATAAGCAACACTGTAACGGAGTATAGTGGACAGAATATAAAATTACAAATGATTTACTATTTCAAAATAGGAAAATGTAGATTTGGAAGAGGTAAATGTACTTTATCTAGAGGGTAAAAATACAATATTAGTAACTTAAATATATAATTCACCTTTTAAAAAACATAAAGATTCTCATGCTCATATAAGAATAAATGAAAGAAAATACAAATTTAGCTTCAAAGGCAAAATTATTAAGAAAGTTTTCTTTTCTAGATACAGGATTTTTTACTTTGAGAAAAATCATTAGTTTTATTTTTATTGTGGTCGTGTTTGTCATGTATACATTTGGAAGAGACAGAATGATAAAGTACAAAAGAAATATTAAAAACAAAATCAGTTGTTTTCCTAAAAGCTTTTTATACTATATAATTAAAGCTCAGTAAAAGATAAGGTATATAGAGTGAAAATGTAAGTATACCTTTAAACTTCATGCGTTTGTAATATAAGCTTGGTTCTCACTTTATGTAGTACCATTTCCTTCAAAGAGAAGTGCTGGGTTTTAACACTGAAGATGTGTACTTTGCTAACCAATTTATTGGACCTAAAAATGTTTGCATTATAAAATACTTCTGTTTGAAGTGAACACTATTGCATAAAATGAACATCAAACCTGTAGTATAAAATATCATCCTAAATATAAGTTTTGCTTCCAGTTATTATATCTTTCTCCAAGTTGCAGAAGTATTAGGATCAATCAGCAAAATAGTTCTGATAGTCTTATATTAGATAATATGCAAAAGCCACATTTAATATATTTAGCAAATATAGTTCAAGGTTAATAATTTATTAGTCAACTATATGAAAAATACATTAAGCAGATAAGCTTTTGTTTAATATTTAAATAAACCCATAAAGCCTTGTATTAAAAAAGCAAAAATATTAAAGAAAATAACATTTCTCACCTAAATGAAGCTCAACTCAGACAAAATAAAAATGTTTAATAATTTTAATAAATATATTATTCAACATTTGTCAAATTACAGTATGACTCTGAATCACATATTTTAGATAATCTTCTTGTATTTTTCAAAAATAACTACATTCTTGAAGAATGACCTACAGATAGTATCAAAACAATCATAAAATTAACTAATAAAATATATTCTACTTGTAAAGTTTGTCAGTCAATCAATGGAAATGCTAGAATTTTTAAAAATACTACGAAAACACCATCTCCTGAGTTGTTAAACATTAAAATTACCACAAATATCAATTTTCAGTTTCTTTTAGATTACTAGAAATGCTTTTCATCAATAGTTTAAAGTTGTTTACATAGTAAGGCATGTCTCAAATAAAAAGCAAATAAAATTGCATCCACTTTTAAAGATATACCTTTGCTCAATTTATACATTTATTTTTTACATATACGATATCCTTAACTTACATATGAAGAATTCTAGGAAGATACAATAAGGGAGATTAAAAATACCAATTCAACGAATAGTCTTCAGAGCCCCACTGGGTAGTCACAATTTTCAGGAAAAAAATTCTAGTAGTTTAATATCTGAATATAGTTTTTGTTATCTAAAATTAACACTGCACATAAAATTTTAGAAATAATTGATATTTCTTTCTTAGGTTATCTGGAATCTGATTATGGTGCATATATGTGAACGAACGAATAAATCCTTAACCCACCATTATCTTTTTCTCCAGTTTGCAGGCAATCACCCGTGAAAAGTATGGTGTAGATGACAGGATGATACTGTACCTGATTAGCTCTGGAGGTGGTCATGGGATCAGATGGAGAGGACTTGGTGGTAGTTGGGGAAGATGGCAATGTCTGGGAAACAAAGCAGTTCAGGAGCAAATCAACCTTTATAAGCCTTAAACTGATTATTTAAATAAAACAAAATAAAATAAAATGTAATATAACGAGAACAAAATCCTATGAACAAATTTTTCTCCTATTCATTTGGATTTAATGGATTTTAAGATCAATTAAGTAACTAATGCATGTAAACATGCATGCATAAGCATGTAAAAATAAATTCATGACTTGAAATCATGATGGTGATTAATAAAAATTCACATGAGTACTAAAAGTATCCTGACCATATTCATGAATAGTAGTTTCATTTCTTTCCCTCTTGTTTTCTGGGGGAAAAGAGATGTGAAAAAAAGATTCAAGAAGTTCAATGAATAAAACCAAAAGAGTCACTTTCCTATCAATGAATACAGTCGGAGATTTGAAGAAGTGGTGAAATGAAGTTTACTTTGGCATAAAAGTATCCACCTACTTAATATGTTGAACATCACCAACAAGTTGATTCCACATGAATTTAGGGATCCATATTTAAAAGCAATTAAATTTGAAGTTCTGAGTTCTTAATATCATATTATCTTCTAAAATATTAATTTTTAATAAATTTAGGGCCCGTCTGAAAATGTAAACATTAACCTCATATTAATAAACAGGCAACTAAAAGCATTCTTAAAAATTATCATACTATTTTTATCATATATCCTAAAGAGTAAATTTGATATAGATGAAGAGCATATATATATTGTAGCATCATCAACTGTTTTAAAAATAAACACAAAAATCTTAGGAATCATATTTATTGTTCACTTCTAAACATATACACTTGCCAAACATATAGTATGTTGTATAAGGCCATCTACACATGTTGAACAATTCATTAAGATATTTTTAAAAGTTCTTATGACTAATAGAAAAACCTTAAAGTATAAGATGTTAAGAATTTTTTTAAGTGTCATATGTTCACTAAGCAAAATAGCATTGCTTATGTTACATCCTCAATAGATAGTATTTCTAAACAGGTGAAATGGGATAGGTGTTTATACTAAAAATACAATTGTATATGGACATTATATTGTATATTAATATATATTTGTCAAAATTACTCAGATATGAGCAAAAGCATAACTTTAAAGGTTCAGCAGTGAAAGGAAAAGCAGATTAAATTACTTGAAGTCATATTTTTGCATTTAATATTTCAAAAGTTGTTGTTTGAGTACAATAAAGCTATTAAGAGAAAAAAAAAAGAGTAAGAAATTCCCAGGCTTCTGGTTAACTCATTGCCCTCCAATAACAAAATAAGACTGGTTCTAAAATCATACCATGTTTTATATAGTCCACTCCTCAAATAATTCCTGATTCTTCTAAAGTTAAAAGCTAGTACTTCTAGGAAACCTAGACCTAATAGTGAGTCAAACCAAGATTTTTACCAAATCATATGGAAAAAGGGGTAGGCGAGCTACCACAATCAGTAAATCCTCAAAATTTTAAAAGTTTTCAATCTTTAATTTTCTATTTTTGCTTTTTATGATTAATTCTTGCTATTTCTCAAGAGAGACTTTATTTTCAGTCATTAAAAATCTCCCTAATTTTTATTAGGGAGAATAATGTTTTGTTTTCCATGCAATACTTTGCTGAGACATGTGCTAATGACTCCATGCTACTATTTGCTCTATGAATTGAACAGTAAAGGTTTTATTTTTCTACCACTGGTTACAAGTGTTACTACAGAGGATACCTGGGAGGAGTTAACATACATGTAAAAATCTTTTCAGTACTAACCTCATATTAATAATAAGGCTGGTGACTAAATACACTTTAAATAAATCTAGAGGTCATTTCTCCCAATATAGGTTAGAATTCATGTTGATTAACGTACAAGAAGCACAATTCTATGTATGTTGAGCTCTTCTATTTCCATTAGAAGAACTATCTAATGGAAAATCATTCTGAGGTACTATTAGGTTTAATATGACCTTCACCTTGTCTTGGATACAAAGTCTCACCAAGGTCTTAATTGCAAAGAACTATGTAGAGAAAGCTTAATTGCAAATTAAACTTTTTATTAAAATTAAAATTAAATATCTAATGACTCAGAATTTGTAACCACTTAGATTAATATGATCTTCTGTCAATTTTTATTGCCTTTCTTTTTGCTTGGCATATATATGAAATATTGAACATGCATTAATAGCTGATACAACTCACATTCATAAAAATTGTCCTTAATAATTGTGATGCTGTTTCTTTCCCACAGGAATAAAATCAATGATTTTAAACTTCTAGACAATATCAATGTGCTTTAGATAATTAAAGTTTTGGTTGGTAAACATCATAATCTGTTAAGAGGTTACATTTTAATATATTAATGGACAAGTAAAAATTATGTAAGTTTGGGTTTCAAGTTATAAAACTGTTGAAATGTTACAGCAAATTGTCTCTAAATATATTTTTTAAAGTCTTAAAATAATGAAAATGTAATGAAATAAAGATATGACGAGTTTTTCAACTATTATTCATATAAATATTTTTAAGCACAAAAGGACACCTGCTTTATAAATTCAATTTTCAACAATAAAAATATTCTGGAAAGTTTCATTTCAGTTGATTTTTTTAAATACTAGAAAAAAGTATTCTCATAGCTAAATGTAAATATGCTAAAATGATACTTGTAATGTAAAAGATTATTAAGTTAATGGAACAGATATGATAGTTGTTCTCAATCATATAGATAAAACCATATAGATTTCTATATAGATTTCTAATGATAAAAAACGTAAGAAATATTTAAATGTACAATATAAATGTACAAACTGTTTATTTCCTTAATATTTTATTCTATTATTATTATCATTATTATTTTACAGAGACAGCATCTCGCTTTGTTGCCCAGGCTGTTCTCAAACTCCTGGCTTCAAGCAGTCCTCTGCCTTGGCCTCCTAAAATGCTGAGATTACTGGCAAGAGCCACTGCACCTGGCCTGTTCCCTTAACATTTTATCAACAAACTTTGACATCCATTTACTGTGCAGAGTTAATTAAAGTTTAGTGGTTTCATGTTAAATATGCTTTAGTGAAATTTCTGATATATATCATGAAGATGTAATTTTAACTATCCACATAATATTATATATTCATATATTAGGACGAAGTACACATTCCTACAATATATTTTTACATTTTTCAAATGATGAGTGTGAAGGACAGAGTCATTTTTAGCAACATTTTCTCTTTCAAATGGAAAAGTATAATATATTTTTTAACTATATTTAATGGCTGTTTAAGAATTCTTTAGACACTGAAGGATGAAAATACTTATTGCAGAAAAATTATTAATAATTTAAAACAGTGGATCTTTTGTAATATAGTTTTTTTAAAAAATCAATAATTTAACCATAGGTAATTAAATGTAGATATAACTAGGCTTTTGGAAATAAGTACAAGGTTATTACAAATTATGAGATGAAATCTTGTTAACAAATGACAGTTTTGCTGGACCAGAGAATATTATTATTAATAAATACTGTAATAAACAGGGATTGCTTTCAAGCTAGTCTGCAGTAATAGACTGTCAAGAATCTCTGGTATTTATAGGCAAAGTGAAAACAGCAATGAACAACAAATCTCAATTGTAATTCAAGATGTGTTACTAGTGAAGTAACATTACTGAAGTAATCACCTTTCTAAACCCCTGCTTTGAGTTCTGTTAAAAAAATCTGTATACTGTACCATTTAAAAATGAATAAAATATTTAAATATGTAACTGTAATCTTCAGCTTTTAATTTCTGACAAATATCTTCCTGTTTTTCCAACATTTGAACTGTCTTCCAGCATCAGAACTAGTCAATTCACAGTTCTCTTTTCCTATGAATAGCTGTATCTATAAGCTCCCTAAGAGTCTGTCTGGATTTTTAGTGCAAGAGAGAACAAACTGCATAAGTGACTTCTTTTTTCCCCCACAACCTTCCAGATTAATTAAAAGGGCTTCTTAGAAAAATATTAGGCAAATCTGTATTGCACAGGATGTCCCTTGACCAGACATCCAAAGTTTTTCATTATCTGGCTCCAAACCATCTACCTAACATTAATTCCCTCTCAACTCCAACATAAATGTTCCACTTCTGCCAAGAGTCTCCTTACTATTCAACAAATATGATATCCTTTTCCTCAAATTCATATTGTTTCACCTTCCAAAAAAAGTATTTTTCTTTCTTCTCCTCTAATTAGGCAATTCCTGTACATTCTTCAAAGTCCAGTCAAGTTTTCACCTATTTACAAGACTACTAACTGTCACTTTGGCCTGTATTTATTTTACAGGCCTTGGAATTAATTATATATATATATATATATATATATAATAAAAAATATATATATTATAAAATACATATATATATATATATATATATTTTTGAGACAGAGTTTCGCTCTTGTTGCCCAGGCTGAAGTGCAATGGCATGATCTTGGCTCACCACAACCTCCGATTCCTAGGTTCAAGCAATTCTCCTGCCTCAGCCTCCCCAGAAGCTGTGATTACAGGCATGCCTCACCATGCCTGGCTAATTTTGTATTTTTAGTAGAGAAGGGGTTTCTCCATGTTGGTCTGGCTGGTCTTGAACTCCCAACCTCAGGTGATCTACCCACTGGGGCCTCCCAAAGTGCTGGGATTATAGGTGTGAGCAACCACACTTGGGCAGGCCTCTAAATTTTTACAGCATATTGTTTCCATTGCAGTTTTGGTATATAAACACAATTTCACATTTCTATAAGTCATTTTAAGTACTTATTCTCACAAACTGGTCTGCAAGGGCTACAGTTTAGTTTACTTTGCTAGTTACTAAGAAGGCATTTAATAAATTCATAATTATTCATGTCCATGAATAATGAACAAATTAAAAAGTGCTATTTTTGTCAATTTGTCATGACGACAGTAAAATTCTTTGGGCTAAATGAAATATTTTTGATATCTTACTTTGATCTTTTAAAATACAAATATCTTACTTTGATATTTTAAAATACAAGAGAATCTTTAAATGTCCATAACCACTTCATTCCTGATGTAGCTTTTAGAAAAAACACATATATGAATTAAGAATTAAATATTCCACAAGAGCTAATAAATCGAGTTCTATATAAGGCTGTTGTGCTAAATTTCATTGTTCTACTATATGAAAGACCTGAGAGACCAGTAGGTACTACTTTCCCAAGAAACATACTTGTTCGAGAACACCCTCAAGTCAATAAGGGCAGTTTTCAATTGGGTAAAATATCTGCTTCATTCAATTTACTTAGTTTAAAACATACAAAATGTATTTTAATCTATTCTACTGCAAAATTTTAGACATAATTATTTTATACTGAATAACAGCATAATTTTTCAGAAATAAAATTATGGTCATTTATATACTTATTATTTAGAGAATAATCCAGCAAAGAGTACTACATTGGTAAAACTGGACAGCTAGAAAGTCAGAGAATCCCAAACTTAGAGCAAAAAATCTGACTGATTTATAATATTTTGGAAATACCTTTCACCACTTTACTAGATTTTTCAAGTAAAATTTTCAACTTTTATAATATAAAGAAAATACGTAAGTGTTAAATACAACGTCCTGTTAGATTTAGTGTTGTCTTTTTAATAAATCCTTTTAAATGACATACTGTCACATACATTACTGATTACATGAAAATATTAAATAACCAACAATAGTTTTAATTCCATGAATACCTACAAGGCTTACAAATGGATGCAAATACACAAAAGTAAATAAATCACTATTATTTTTATACTTAACCTGAATTCAAATAACATTATCCAAAAAAGGCAAATAAAAATAAAGCAAATATTCTAAAATCCTAGTCCTTATAAATCTACACTGGCACTGGATATATGATAGCCTGTAAATCTCATACCGCCATATAGAAAATCTGAATTTTAACAATGACTTATAGACCATTATTTGCTGGTATATTTGTTTTTATAAAAAATAATAAATATTCATATCATTGTCCTGAACATATTCTCAATGATATCATACTACTAAATTTTATGTTTAAAAAAAAAATCAAGATATTGGCTTCTATCCCTAAATGTTTGAACATTCTCAGAGAAATTGCAAAAGAAAAGGAGGAACTTATAGACTGGATTAAGGCAGAAAGCCAACAGAACTAATACTTCAGTGCTTATTCTGTAAACTCTTAGCCCCAGATGATTTTAACCCAAGTCTTTAACTCCTACTTTTAATAACTCTGGAAAAAGTCACAGTATTACTTTATTCAGTCTTCAAACTATTCTTTGTATTCACTAAGGGTAGAAAAAATAAACACGACTATAAACGGCTGTGAAAAATAAAATATCCACTGATGTTTACAACTTTGAAATATTTATATTCTTCCATGTATACATTAAGGGATACTTCTTTTAAGACTTATGAAGAGTATACAAACTGAACCATCTGACACTGAAAAGAGTATAATATGAATATTTTTGTATAGAATAACAATTACCTACTCATGATTTAAACATAAAGGGATTTTTTTAAAAAAGTAATTAGAAAATTGGACATTAGCCTATAATTTGAAAATATATTGCCTAATTATCAATTTCTATGTTTATTTCATTAGTCAACATTATATTTATCTATATATTGGTAAAATTATAATAGATTCATAACACTGTTCAGTATAATACTTTTTCAATTCAGAAACATGAAATTAATAAGACTTTGAGCTACATTTCAAATTTATTACAATGAACATGAATATTCTATAAATTATTCTGTGAATTAATGAATAATACATTTCTTTTGAAGCCATAGTCTGTGATAGTAAAATTAAGTCACAAATTAAGATACTAATAATAAAAGGGCAAAGTAGAAACAGTAATTATGAACATAATCAAATAAATTTATAAATGTAAAGAGTCTGTGGTGGAAGAATCCACCTTATTTAACATGAAATAATATCATTTTCCCCCTACATCATGTCAGCCATTACTCAATCTTAAAAACTCACATCAGTTTTTCCCAAGTAAAATTTTTTTTACAAAAAATCTCATACATTAAATATAAACAATGGCCCTTTATGACATATATTTAAATACTACATAAGTTACACAAAACACAATAACTGATTTGTAACAAAGACTGTATGGTAGATACATAAATTTACTATACATATTTTTTTGGTAAAATATGTAGAACATGACAGTAAAATTAACAAAACAGGAGCCTCTATGCACAATAACTATCCTGAAAACTACAGGTATCACTAAATATAGGGTATTAGAAATTTTGAATGTATCGTTTCAATACTTAAACTTTGTTTAAAAAGTGATATAATTTTAAATAGATTCAATTCCTATAAATTAAATTTGTGTCTATAAATTTAAAAAGGGCACAAAGAGTCACATAAGTGTTCCTCAATGTAACAGTAATAAATGAACAATTCAATTACTCAATAAATTAATTGATCAATCTAAGGATGACACCTTGATAGTCTTTAACTAAATGAAAACTCTGGTAGGTTTTATGCATGGTTAAAATAAAAGTTTTATGCTAAGACTTTAAGGCTTCTTTTGTAAGGAACTTATACTATGCCGTAGATATTTCTCTTTGATTTCTCAACTAAACACTCACTTGTTTGATGCGATCTGGATTAACGGTGGTCTGGGGTTGTAGAATGCTGACTGGTTCTGTCTTGGCCATATTTTGGGGCATTTCTCGAATTTTTTCTGCAATGAATCCATGAACTGCATTCAGTGCTTCAACTGTTCCCTGGATCAAGCACACTCGCTCAGTAGTACCTGTGGATAAAAGACTGATTTTTAGAAAATATTCCATATTTAGCATTTAAAAACAAATTATGAAAAAGAATATTATAATGCCAAGAAAATAATGTAAAATGTAGAACTCTAATTTAAAACATTTAATTGAACCACACATAACATATACATGTCTCTTCTCATGATTCCTTTTATAAATTCTTTTTTCGTTATTTTAGTCTGAAAAAGGGCATCTGGATTCCAGCAGAATCAGAGGTCCAGAGAAGTTGTGAACATATCACTGATACATTAACATAACAAATACTTATTGAGTACTTATAAAATAACTTAGAGTTAGAAACTGGTAATAAGCCAAGAAAGATCTATAAATCCAGTTCTCAAAGAGCTTCCTCTTCAGGAGAAAAAATAGACATAAAACCAGATAATTGTAAGACATTACAATTTGAAAATAATGGAGGTAACAACATAGATAGTAGAGTTGTTCCATCATTTACCACACTCTTCCTTTAATCATAGCAACACTCGTTACTTGATATTTTACATTTATTTTTTAGTTTTTCACTAGAATGTGGGCTCTAGGTGGAATGTAAATTTGTTTTGTTTTGTGTTGCAGTATCCTCAAAGTTTAAAATAGCTTCTGGTGCATAGTAAGTACACTGTAAATATCTGTTGGATAAATGAATCAGTGCTGTCTATACTGATGATATAATCTTAATAAAAAGACAGAATATTAGGATTAAACATGAAATTTTGATAGTTTATGAAACTTGAAATTCATAATTAAGACATTAATAGTATTTGTTTCATATCTAGTGAATAAAATGTAAATAAATGATGCAAGACAAGACTAAGGTAAAATTGGTTAGGTATAATACACAGGTCCTACGACCTATTTTATACTTTACAGACATACATTAAGGCAATAAAAATAAATTAGTTTTTCAGGATTATTGCAGAAGCCTGGTATTCAACTGTAATCTTCTCAGTGACCTAACACAACATATGAACTTGCTTCTAAGAAATAAGTATTTCTTTTCTAAACAGTTGTTTAAAATACCAAAAGAATGGGATTTTAAAATTTGTAAAAGATTTTTTGAATTAATGGAAATATTTTCAATTACTTGAAATATTTCCTTTTGGTGCTACTGCTTCAAAATTCCAAGATACTTTGTAAAATGTTTTAAAATACATTCTGAAGGGCAAATTCGTAAAACTACAAATATTTAAAAAGTCATAAGGAGTTTATACCGCTTTAAAGATTCTGACACACAGACCAATTTTCTAGTAGTTTTGAATTTAAAATAATAGTAAAAGAATATCATTATTACTTGTAGAAAACAGAGTTAGATTATAGGAATTGGAAGCAGAAATAAAAGAAAAAATTATAGTGATATACATAAATTGTCATGTTTTAAACAATGAAAATTCAAATCTATAAAAATCTAAGTTTCCTGGATTTTACAAAATATTTCAACAAAGAGTACAAATAGCTTTCATTTGTAAGGGTGGATAAAGCCTGAAAAATATAATGTGAGTCTGTGGATTTAATTTTTCCACTTTCTCTTAATCAGCTTTTCTCATTCTTGTCTGTCTTGATGTATATATTCTGGTTTCTGTATAAAATGATCTAGTTTATGGGGATACTCCAGGGAGCCTTTACAAGGTTGTATTAAGTGTCCAATAAATGACTAGAAAGGATAGGAACTGATCAATATAGCTAATACAAAGTGTTCTTATCCAGATCAGCAGACAATACAAAACATAGATCAGATTACATTCTTGTTTTTGGAGAAAACTACGGTGTGCTCTTTTGTGGATGCCAAAACAGTCTAATTTAAATACAGATTGATTAAAAAAAAAAAAGAAACAAAACATGGCACTAAATAACTAAAGAGATTATGAATCTATGTTGTCATTAAAATTCTGATAATACATACACATGGTATTATAATACAGACCACACAGTAACCCCTATACTTTTCAGATTATACAGACTAACAGATACTAAGTGGAAATTACTGAGTCACAAAGAAATAGGATTCTCTAAAGCTAAATTTCACATACTAGCATTATGGGACACTTGAAAATATCACAGCACCTATTGTTTGAGAATTAAATTACATAATCTGCATTAGAACTATTGACATAAAAAAAGGAAAGAAAAAAGGAGATTCTATATCTACCACTCAAAAATGCTATAATCCTCAAAAGAGATGCTGTCATATTCTTCTACTGAACTTATGGCCTTTCCACTCATAAAACACAAAACCATAATTTGTAGGAGAAAGTTACAAAATAAGGAGACTGTCAGGTATATGACCAAACTATATTAAAAAAAAATGAGCCTATAAATCATAAAAGTTGCTGGTTTTGTAATTTTAAATGCTGTTAGGCTCAATTAATGTCTAACTAAACTGCCCATTATTTATCATTTTATTTAACAGTAGCATTTACTTCTCTTTGAAGGAAACTAGCAACAAGAGGTGACGACCAGTTACATAAAAGTACATGCCTATATTTTGTGTAAGATAGAGGTATATAAGACACCATTAATTAACGACCTAATTTTTTTCAGACAGAGTCTCACTTTGTCACTCAGGCTGGAGTGTGATCTTGGCTCACTGCAGCCTCGACCACCTGGGCTCTAGAGTGATCTTCATGCTTCAGCCCTACAAGCAGCTGAGACTTCAGGCAGGCACCACCAGGCCTTGATGATTTTTTGTATTTTTTGTAGAGACAAGGTTTTGACATGTGGCATAGGCTGGTTCTGAGCTCAAGTAATCCACCCACTTCGGCTTCCCAAAGTGCTAGGATTACAGGTGTAAACCACTGTGCCCAGCCTGAGACCATTAATTTAAAACTACACTTTTAAGAAAGAAATCACAAAAAGTGTAATAAGAAGGGGCAATGTCAAATATAGGCAGTGTTATTTGTAATGAGTTTAAGTTTTGATTTAATATGCAATACATCAAATGCTAAAAATGCACAGGTTTTTGAAATTACATACAATTACCAGTTTTAATAGCAAAGTTTTCACAGAAATTTAATAAAATATATTCTGTGCTACTCTAAGTTTCCTTAACTCACTTATACAGTTCCTGTTTCTATCTAAGGTGATCCATCACTTATGCACTGGGCCCTGTGCCCCCTTACCTACCAAGTCCACTGCTTCTTCAAATTAAGAGTTATTTCTTATATCATAATTTTTTTCTATTGGAATATTCCCATCAGTAGGAAATATATTGTAATTTCTACAACTTTTAAAGACATTGACAGAGTTAGAAAATTACTCTTTTGCAAACCTAATGACAAAATTACATTCGGTAAAGATCACAAATGGATGAAATAATTAGATGAGAGGTTAATATAAAATTTTCAATAAAAACATCAGATATTACCAACTGACTTTAATGATCAACGTTAGCAGGATGAGTATGAAAACCAAACATATACTTCCTTATGTGATGTAATATAAAGCATGCAGAACCAACTATCAAGTATGTACTCAAAAGTAACTGAACCTAAATCTAATCAAACATTTAGCACTATGTTATAGATTAATACTGAAAACAGAAAAATAAATGATACCGTAAGGAAGCAGAGACACAAAATAGTTTATAAGACAACTGATGCAGCTTCGTCAATAAAGAAGAGATAATTCTCTGGACAAAAGAAGACTTAAAATATATTATGACTAAATGTAAATCAGAATTTGGTTGGATCCAAAATCAAACAATTTTCATTTGACACACAACTGAGGCAATGTCAAAGACAGAGTGTTAGATAGTATCAAATAATTACTGTTAACTTTAACATGTGAGATTATGGCATCAGTTTACATTAGAAAGTGTCATTTTTTTTTAAATTTTCTGAGATGTATACTGAAATATGTACAGGTTAAATGTGAATGAACTTGCATCAAAATATTTCTGCAACAACAAAAAAGGAGTAAACATTTTAGGCATGACAAATCTTGATACTACTGATAAGATAAAGGTATAAACAAATGCATTGTACTATTTTATATATGCTGAAAATTTTCATTTAAAAACATTTAAAAGTTCTCATATGCCTGTCTCGGCATTTATATGAGCCTATAAATTTAACTGAAGGCAAGGCCTGCATTTGTAGAAATTTCAAGGAGTGAATTATTTAAATCAGTGAATGATCAATGAATAGCGTACCACTGACTACATGCATATATCAAATAAATGTAGAATTAGGATAAATAATTTTGACTGTTTAACTTCATTGGAGAAGGAATACAGGAGTAGACTGTAGTTGGAAAAACAAGATAAATTTAAGAGTGTATGTAATCTATTATTAAAAAGTATTATATTATTATTAATATTAAAAGCTATTACTTTGTACACAGTTTTATGATGTTAATAGAAAAATGGCAATTTAAAAATTGTACATATAATGAGGCAAGTAGATCACCTGTAGTCGGGAGTGTGAGACCAGCCTGGCCTATACAGTGAAACTCTGTCTTTACTAAAAAATTTTTGCATTTTTAGTGGTGCATGCCTGTAGTCCCAGCTACTTGGAAGGCTGAGGGTGGAGAATCACTTGCATCTGGTAGGCAGAGATTATAGTGAGCAGAGGTCATGCCACTGCACTCCAGCCTGGGTGACAGAGTGAGACTCTGTCTCAAAAATAAATAAATAGATAAATAAATAAATATTGCGGTACATACAAAACTGGTCCTTCTACCCATCTTTAGATGTACAATTCAGTGGTATTAATTAACTTAAAATGTTGTACATATACTCCCACTATCTATAGTCTAAAATTTTTCATTATCACAAACTGTAACTATAACCATTAAGAAATAAATTTCCATCCCTTCTTTCCTATATTCCCCAGTAAACTCTAATCTACTTTTTGTCTCTAGGAATTTGCCTATTCTAGATATTTTGTATAAATGGAATCATACAATATTTGTCCTGTGTATGGTTTATTTTACTTAGGATAATGTTTTCAAGGTCCACTGATGTAGCATGTCTCAAAAATTCATTCCCTTATTACAGCTCCACAATATTCCTTTGCATGTTATATACCACATTTTGTTTATCCATTTACCTGTTGGTGGAAACTCGGTTTGTTTACACCTTTTGGCTGTTGTGAATAGTGCTGCAATGAAACCTGGTATATAAGTATCTGCTTCAGTGCTTATTCTCAATTATTCTGTGTAGAAACCTAGGAGTGGAATTGCTGGCTAATATGGTAATTCTAGCCTTTTGAGAGACAGAAAAACTGTTTTCCGCAGCCGCGGGACCATTTTACATCCCCACCAACAATGTAAAAGGGTTCCAATTTCTCTACGTCTTACCCAACATTTATTATTATTTTATTTTTTATTTTTCTTTTTGAGACAGAGTCTCACTCCGTCACCAGGTGCCAGGCTGGAGTCTAGTGGCGCGACCTCGGCTCACCGCAACCTCCGCCTCCCGGGTTCAAGCAATTCTCCTGCCTTGGTCTCACAAGTAGCTGGAACACAGGCACCCGCCATCACGCCCAGCTGATTTTTTTTTTTTCGTATTTTTAGTAGAGACGGGGTTTCATTATGTTGGCCAAGATGGTCTCCATCTCTTGACCTCGTGATCCGCCCTCCTCGGCCTCCCAAAGTGCTGGGATTACAGGCGTGGGCCACTGCGCCCGGCCTATTATTATTTTTTAAAACAACAGCCATCGTAATTGGTGTGAAGTGCTATCTTGGAGTTTCAATTTGCATATTACTAGTGACTAATAATGTTGAACATTCTTGCATGTGCTTATTGTTCATTTATATATTTTCTTTAGAGAAATATCTGTTCACTCGTTTGCACATTTTTTAACCGATGTCTTTTTGTGTGTGTGTGTGTGTATGAGATAGGGTCTCACTGTGTTGCCCAACTAGATTGCAGTGGTGCAATCATAGCTTACTGCAGACACAAACTCCTGGACTCAAGCAATCCTCCTGGCTCAGCCCCGAGTAGCTGAACTACAGGTGCGCACCACTACATTTGGCTAATTTTTTTTAAATGTTTTTTTTCGGGGATGGGATCTCGCTATGTTGTCCAAGCTGGTCTCCAACTTCTAGGCTCAAGTGATCCGGCTCCCTTGACCTCCTAATGTGCTGGGATTACTGACATGAGACACTGGGGTTTTATTTGTTGAGTTTAAGAGTTGTTTATATATCCTGGATATTAAAATCATTTTATAAATTATTTTCAAACATTTTCTCCCATTCTGTAGGTTGTCTTTGATAATGTCCTTTGGCAATGGACCTTAATAATGTCCTTTGATGAACAGAAGTTTAAAAATTTTAAGTCCAATTTATTTTTTGTTCCCATTTTTGTTACTAAAGAATCAATTCCCAAATCCAAGGTCATGGAGAACTATTTCTACATTCCCTTCTACAGTTTTATGATTTTAGCTCTTATATTTAGGTTGTTGATCAATTTCAAATTAGTTTTGATATTTTAATATGATATGAGGAGGGTTCTAACTCTATGCTTTTCCATGTGGAAATCCCGGTGTCCCAGCAACAGTTGTTGAAGAGACTGTTGTCTTCCCATTGAAATGAACTTGATACCCTTGTCAAAATCCATTGGCTACAGTTACGTGGAATTATTTCCAGACTCCATTAATTATTATCTATCCTAATATCAGTACCAGACTCTTTTGGTTACTGTATCTTTGCAGTAAGTTTTGAAATCAGGAAGTGTGAGTCCTCAACTATGTGCTTTTTCAATATTGTTTTATCTATTCTGGGAACTTTGCAATTCCATATGCATTTTGAGAATCAGGTTTCCCATTTCTATAAAAAAACTTCTTAGTATTTTGATAGCAATTAAGTCGAATCTGTACAGGGTAATATTGACATTTTAACAATATTAAGCATATTCACCCATGAAATGGGATGCCTTTCCATTTAGTTAGGTCTTCAGTTTTGTACCTCCTTGGCTAAATTTGTTCCCAGTTATTTTACTATTTTAGATGCTATTGTAAACTAAATTTATTTATTGATTTCCTTTTCCGACTGTTCACTGTGATGTACAGAAACACACTGATTTTTGTTTGTCCTTGTATCCTAAAACTTTGCTTAATTTATTAGCTCTAGCGGCTTTCTTGTTGATTCTCTGGAGTTTTCTATACATAGGAACATGTCATCTGCAAATACAGATAGCTGTACTTCTTCCTTTCCAATCTGAATACAATTTTTGTTTTCTTGCCCAATTATTCTGGCTACAACTACCAGAACAATGTTTAATAACAGTGGTGAAAGCAGGCATCATGTCTTCTTCCTTATCTTATGACAAAAGCTTTCAGTCTTCACTATTTAGTGTGACGTTAGCTGTGGCTTTTCCATAAATTCCTTTTACCATTTTAACAACAAAAGGGTAATATTTTATCAAGAAAAAAATTACAAACCTATCATTAATTCACTCTGGTAATCTATATTTTTCCTGTGCATTAAAGTTACACTATGACTATAATGCTGAGAACAAATAACAAAACAGTTAAAATAAATAGTGGCCAGGCATGGAGACTCACTCCTGTAATCCCAGCACTTTGGGAGGCTGAGACAGGAGAATCTCTTGAACCCAGAAGGCAGAGGCTGCGTGAGCTGGGATCAGGCCACCACACTCCAGCCTAGGCTACAGAGTGAGACTCCATCCCAAAAAAAAGTTTAAAAAAATCTAAATAGCTTTAGCATACCACAATACATTTAGAAAAAAAAATTGACTTTGGGTCTGAAAGTGAAGCTCCGAAATTCTACAACTCAACTCATTCGCTAGAAAATATTTTTGCATTTCCTGATGTGAACAGACAATGGAGTATTTTATTACCCATTTTTTCAATATCAAGTATTACAGAATTATAAATTAAAGAATATCAAAATATCTTAAGAGTTATAGGGGCTAATAGTGACATGTGAAAATAGGCAATACATCTGTCAGATACCTGTTTGAGTACAGCTCAAAATTGGTAGTTACAATTCAGATATGTTTCTGTGACACCATGAACTAAATCTGACTTACTCATTATAAACTTAGTTTTAAAAACACAGGTCTCAGAAAATTACAGATCTGGGTCTCCATAATGTATTTCTGTACTTCCAATTCTTCTTCTTTCATATAAGTGTCTCTCCTATCCTTGTGTCTTTTATTCTGAGTTATTAAAATGCTATAGATAAGGCTTGACAACTGACAGAATCCCAGACTAGATATTACTTGGATGTAACAGAGTGTGATCCCTGTCAGGTATATTCATGCACTATCACAGGAATACACAATCGTCCACAGCCTCAAACCTAATCTTCCTCTGGATTGTCCTCCTGACTTCTAATCCACTTGAAGACAGATCCTTGGACTCTTGGTCAGTCACTGGCCTCTGATTCATGTGAGGACAGATGACTGGCTCTTTGTCACCCTCTGGCCTTTCCTTTAGAGAGGAATCTCTGAGTCTTTAGTTTCCTGTCTACTCTCCATGCAGTTTCTGGCCTCCTGCTCCTACTCATTAATCTGCCCCCTGTGAATAAGTCCTTGGGTATCCTTCAGTTAGTTTATTTGAGCCAACTCTTCCCGACTATTAGCTACCACAGTACTTCAGTATTACACTACCCCTGCTCCTCCCCCAACAACTCACCACATAATTACAAGGAGCAGAAAAGAAAGGTCAGTGGTGTCATACATTTAAAATAACAAGGTGGACTATAACTCTAACCACCCACCTTCATCTAAGAGACTGCAGCTCCTCACATTCCTATATATGGAAGTTATCAGAAGTCTGTTTCTCCAGCCATCATCAGACTCCTAGCCTCATAGTCACCTCTGTATCTCTGAACCTCACCAACTTCTGTAGCCTTTCCTGTCCTTCTAAATTACTTCATAGTGCTCTTGGTTTCCTCAAGTTTCAGTGTATGGCTCATATCCAAAATTTCTTTCATGAATGTTCCTTTAGCTTTATCTCTTCGGTAAAATTAGACTATGTCCTTAGCTCTTTATGTCCTATGGAGCAAGTAGGGAAGCTGTCGTTTTTCTCTTCTCTCTCAAATCCCAGGTTACTTAGGGCCATGAAATTTTGGCTATTTTCCTTGGTCCACTTTGCCACTTCTTTGTGAAAGTTGTCACAGCTTTTCCTCTTTCCTTCAAAGTGTTTGGAAACAAAGACTGAACAGAAGTATAGGTGTAGAGACAGACAGTAAATCAGTTTTCAGGCAATAAGGCAAAATGACAGAGATATTGGTAAACTATAGCAATGAGGAAAAATATCAAGTGCTATAGTATTATGGCATTTTACCTTTCCTTTTCATGTAGTGGCTTCCATTGACCACTTCCTCCTTATGGAAATAGTTTCCTCTTTCTGGCTTATGTGTTGCTGCTCTCTTCCCAGGATAATGTTCATTTAATCTCCATGGTTATAAATATTGTAAAACATATTCTGAATTAATTGTCTCTCTCTCTGTCTCTCTGTCTCTGTCTCTGTCTCTCTCTCTCTCTCTCTCTCTCTCTCTCTCTCTCTCTCTCCCCCCCTCTCTACCAGCACCTCCCTAGTCCAAGACACTGTTTTCTCTAAACAGGTTCATTACAATAGTCTACTAATTATTGTCCATCTTGCTTTACTATTTGCTCCACTACAATCCACTCCTCTCTCCGAATAACATTTCGAACCCATAAATATTATGTAATTTACCTGTTTAAAAACTTACGGCTTCTTGTCTCACAGTAAGAGTTAAGTCTAAATCCTTTACTATGGCTTTCAAAACCCATCAAGATTTGACCTCTGCTGAGCTCTCAGTCCCCATCTCATATTACTCTTTCTCTCTTTTTCTCCACTCCAGAGAGTTGGGTCTTTTTTAGTTCCTGGAACAGGCCACACTTATTCTCTCTTAGGCCTTTTTTTCCCACTGATCTCTAACCTGGGGACACCGTTCCTCTGGCTTTTCCCATAGCAGCCCTTTTCTCACCATAAAGGCCTTAGCTCAATAATACCTTATCAGAGAAGACTTTCTTAACAGCCATAAACAGCCTCTCCCCAATCACTATCACTTTATGCTCCTTTAAAACACCTAGAATTTTCTGAAATTCTTGTTTGTTGTAATTTGCTTACTTCATTGTTTGCCTCTCTCTGATGAACAAAAGGTCCAAGAGAACAGGAACTTGGACTGTTTTGTTCATATGTGTATCCCCAGCCTATTATTTAGGAAGCTGTTAATAAATGACTATTCATTCAATGAACTAAAACTATGACCTTGGATGAGCCCTATTATAACAAGGCTTTTAAAATCCACAATTATTGCATTAAAATCCAATGTAAATGTCAAAAGAAGAGGGAAAATACCTCCAAACTATCAATGACCTGAGGTAAAGCAAAGATCATGATTAGACTCTCCTATTTACTAAGGATTATCACATAATGCTCCCTTACTGAAATCTACTAATGAATATATCTACCATACCTTTCTATTCCAAAAGATTCTCTCTATCCATCCTCTTAGAAACACCCAGGGAATGAAGATCAGCTCAATGCCTCCTTATTCAATTACCTTCTGACTACATTTTCTATGACATATCCAAATCCAGGGAATAATTTTGCATGGACAAAAATTCAAATGAACTGATTTCCTAAACTAGTTGAGTAAGCAGTACAAATCAAACATCCTAATTAAACTTAGTCACAATAATAATAAAATATTAAGTCTAACCACAAACTGAGGCTTTCTTAGAATATTGCTACATATCAAACCTAGACATACTAGGACTGACATCTACTAGAATGCTAATAACTACATATCATTAAGAAAAGAAAGAAATATCTTTATCAATTAAATTAACTGACCAAATTCTGCTAGCTTATATTAGAACTGTTACTATATTGATCACGACTTTTTTTTTTGCAAAAATTCTGAAATACATGATGCTGAATAAAAATTCTACTTACTAGATAAAAAAGAGAGTGTTAATATGGAATACTTCTAAATAAATTTAAAAATGTATATATTATTTACTGAATAATAATCCTAGTACAATTCATTTACTTAGTAAAGCTCCAATAACCCCATTTTGTTATAAACATCTATAATCAACTGACAAAAACATTCTGAAAATAAATGGCACAGTCTAGATTATGTGTTCTTTATGCATACCCACTATGCTATACTGTCCCATCATAGCAGTTATTGCCTGTTCACTAGCCTGTTCAGCTCACAAGAATGTGAGCTGTTTACATATTCATATTGCTTATCTTTATATTCACAGCATCATGGCACACATGTGCATATGTGTCAAATACTTACTAAATATTTGTGATTTAGAAACAGATTGAATTAACAAATACATAGATGGCAGGAAAAGCTTACTTGTTGGCTTACTGACTGAGTCACACTTAACCTGAGTTCTAAATCACAAAACTCTTGAGGTAAGGGGTCATCCCAGGAAAAGAGAACTACATGTGTAAAGATCACTTTAAAGCATATTTAAAAAGAGGATATCCTGCCTCCCAGTAGGAAAAAAAGAAAAGGAAAAAAAAAGGACTGTCAGAATTATGATGTCTCTTTTAAGAGTATAGTTGGGTTAAAAAGTTCAAGGGGAATATGAAAAGAAATGGAGATGGACAGATAGGAAAAACTCAGGCAATACATAATATGTAGAAAAAAATACTATTATCGTTGAAAAATAGGAACATATTGGTAAAATACTGAAGTTATTACTTCAAGAAAATTTAGAAATTGTAAGTATTGTTTAAAATAAAAAATATAGTTGTGTTACATTATAATTTTGTTTTAAGATAAGTTAAACACACAAGATTTTTAAAAAGTATTAAAGTTCCCAAATATTTGCCTAACAGTTCTATAAGTATGTTCTATACAATATTTGTCATATAATATGCTTTATGAAAAAAGGCATCTCTGGTCAGATATGTTCGAGGGGAAAAATGCATTTATGTTTTCTCTAAATGATTCCTAGTACTCATCAGCATATTAATAAACAAAGTCCTACAATAAACTCATTTAATTTTTTATTAACAAATTTATGTTTGCAACATTTTTGTGTGTCAAACCTCTTAATACCCTTACCAACTATTATTTTATGGAGCATCTTCTCCAAAACGAAAACATTGCAAATCAAACTTACTTGAAGTACTTACCTCAGAATTTTATGAAGGTAGCAATTCAGTGCTATTTGCAGAACTAAAGTCAAGATATTAATAATACTTTTAAAAAAAGAAGATACAGTATCACCTTAAGGTTAGGCAGGATCCTCATTACTTGAGATTTTGGCATCGCTAAGATAATATCATTCTTAGTTTCTAGTATATCAGGGGCCACAGAAGATAAAGGGAACATAGTAGCATACAGTTGCATAGGTGCTAGTGAAGAAGAGTTAGATACAAACCCATCTTCAAATACATGTATGTGTGCAAGAAGCCAGTACGATTGTATTTTTAAGAAAAAAAAATCCCTGGAAGTATGCTTATTTGAAGCAATCCACAGATTTGTTTTCAATGTTGGCAGTACATTTGAAGTATAAAGTAATAACATATTATTTTATATTCTCATTAGTACATCTATACAGGTAATTTTAAAATTGTTATATTATTTTTTAAAAAAACAGGCATTATTGGTAAGGAATCAAGGCATTGTACTTTTTGTTTTCAGAGTTCAGCTTTAGCAAACTTCCAGGAAGACTGAAATTATATTTGGTCCAAAAAATTTTAGGTATTGATAACTATTTTGAACAGAAAAAAACATTTACTATGCTATTCTAAGACTTTTCAGCTATTAAAATAATCAATCATAACTCAAAATGCTCATCTACTATGAACCAGAGTATTCTACTATTCTTTTCTCAAGTTTCTCCTTTATGAAAATAAAGATAAGGAAAAAAGTAATATGGCTGAAGATTTTAAATCATTAAGTGCTACAAGAGAAATAGTTTCAGCAAGCACTATGTATAAATACTTCAGATTAAACAAAATTAGAAATTTAAAATAATCACATTAGCAACTAAGAGAAACGGAATCAACTAAACAAACCCATTTCTTAAATCCTGCAGATAAAAATGAGTTGTGTGGAATATTACTGAAATGTTAAGAGGAACTAAGTAGTTCCTTTTTTTCTCATCTCTCATCACTTTCTTTTCTTTCCAGACCCTGATGTTGGACTGAATTTTATTTGCTTTACTAATCATGGATATTATATGGATCATGTTCTGTCTTAGAACATGAGCCTTTCTATATTTGTAAGTTTCTTGCTAACATGTCACGGAATGTAAAACCTATGGGACTTTGGGACCTTAATTTAAGCCTGTGGTGCTAAAGATGCAGCTGTTCTTTTGCAACTAATTCCAGCTATTAAAGCCACAGTAAATTTAAAATTATAAATCCATTTTCTACTGTTTTTCATTGTATTTAAATACACAACAGTCAGAATTAAATAGTATTAGCTTTTCTTTTAACTTGCTAAGACTATATTTTAAAGAGAAGACAGATATTTAGGATATAGCTTTCATGAAAAATGTAAGTCTTATTACAGGTTATGCATATAACGGAGTTTCAACACAACATGTTTCCAGAAAGAAAAAAAAAAGACTACATGTATTTAACTATATTGCAGAAACTGGAGAGGTAAAGATCTGCTAGCTCACTTTCAAAAATTCACTTAGCAGCAAAGTTCAAATATAAACAATTGCATTTTGTAAAGAAATATTTTGACAATTATAACTGTCTTAGTAAACTCAAAAAATAAAAATGTGCCATTGTTTTCTCACCTTACTTAAAATATGATACATACAATGATAACACTATCTTCATGTTTTTTGCTATAGTTCTCAAGATAACATTTTAGAATAAGAGAAATCTTTTAGTTCTACCTAACAGTGCTATGTTAAACAATGTTCTTCATAGCTGTTTTTTCTCCTAATTGAGGATCAATCAAGGATCATAAATCACATTTCTTTCAATGTCTGTTTGGTTTCCTTTACTCTCCCACCAGCCATGTATAAGAGGATTCTTTTCCACACAGATTCTCCACACAACATTTAACAAACACATAATTCATAATTTCTGTAGGTCCAAAACAAAGGCAGCAAGCTATGATGAAACTGGGTGAACTTGCAACATATATAATAAATGTTAAGAGTGAATTTAGTATTTATTCTTTAATATATTAATGTTTTTAAAAATCCTTAAGACAAAGGAAGACATCAGCAAGGAAAGAAAATGAGCTAAATACACAAATAAAAATTTCACAATCTCTCTCTCCCATATACACACACATGAACACATACCCTGACATAATCACACCAGAGGAAGAATGAAAGCCAAAGCAAATGGAAGAAGGGGAAAGACTGGGAAAAAACTTATGTAATCATCCAATGCAAAAATATTCATTTTCAATTGTATTAGAAAAATAAAACCAAACTGGAATCAAATGTCACCATATAACTCTGATTGGCAAAAAATTATAAAAGTTTGGTATGGACATGTAGAAATGGATACTCTAGTACAATTCTATTGGAATGATTAAGTTAGAATGCTCTTTCTGGAGAGCAACTTAGCAATCAGTGGCAAACGAATTTTGACCCAGTAATCATATTTTTTAAAAAAAATTAAAATTCACAAGCAATTATGAAAGTATACAAATGGAAATACAGAGTTATTCATAACTACTTTTTTCTTTTCTTTCCTTTTTTTTTTTTTTTTTTTGAGAGGGAGTCTTGCTCTGTCGTCAGGTTGGAGTGCAGTGGCCCAATCTTGGCTCACTACAACCTCTGCCTCCTGGGTCTAAGCAATTCTTCCGCCTCAGCCTCCTGAGTAGCTGGGACCACAGGCACATGCCACCATGCCCGGCTATTTTTTGTATTTTTAGTAGAGATGGGGTTTCACCATGTTGGCCAGGATGGTCTCGATCTCTTGACCTCGTGATCTGCCCACCTCGACCTCCCAAAGTGCTGGGATTACAGGTGTGAGCCACCGCGCCCGGCCAACTACTTTTTTCTAATAGCAAAAAATATAAATATTAACCTTAAGTTTCAACATCAAAAGGTTAGCTAAATAAACTGTGATTCACCCTAGTAAAGCAAAATTAAATTTACAATGTAACCCTTTACTTATTGGCATGGAAAGAGATTGCTGATGGATGAATGAAATGAAAAAAATTACATAACAGAACAACAAGCACAAACCAAAACATGAAATGTCCTGGCATGTTCAGTACTTCTTCAGTGACATGTCTTAAATAGTTGTTCATTGTTTAGTAATGTAAAGAAAAGCTGGTTTTTTTCTTTAATAAAGATCATAAATCTCTTTTTATACTCAAAATATGACATTATACAACATGAAATTTTCTGAATCAAAACTTCCTGGAAGGTATATTAACCATTTAAAATTCAGACAAAAAGTGTAAGTCATTCATAATTTATAAATAGCATCCTACCATGTACCATTCGCTTGTAGAATTTTGATTGACTTTTCTGATGTCAAGTAGAAACGAAGGAGCCACATGGTGCACAACACAACCTATGACTTTACTATGTAGCATACATCTGGACACCACAAAATTATTCAACAGATGTTTTTTCCCATTAAATGTATACTTAACGTGTCTGTGTTTGCAATGGGACCACTTTATATTTTCAATATACACACTTTTAATATGTAAATATGAAAACCTCAGTTAATCAGAAACAAACTTCCAATGATGTTTTGGAAAACTACATGTAGCTCAAGAGAAAAGACATTTCAACATCCTTATCCCTTCCCTTTTTGCCTCAAAATCTGAGAAAGCTATCTCATTAGAAGAGAACTTATGAAACATTCCTAAATAAGAAAGATGGGCATTCTGCTAAAGCAGGTAGTCCTCTATCAAATGAGCCTCCCTTTTGATCTAGAGAGCATCTAAATTATGCTTTTGTAAAATCTTACTTATGCTATACATTATTTATTCAATTGTTTCATTTCCCTTAAGGTCAGTGACCTTGTATGACTTTTTACTGCTAAATGTTCAGTGCTTTGAAGTATACCCAATACACACTAGGTGTCTAATACATAACTGGTGAATGAACAAATGACACCAAATAAGAAAAAAAAAAGCATGGCACCAAACTCACAGAAAACAGGCTAGTTCAAGCTCTTAGAAAATACAACTGAGAGAAGGTTGCTAGAGGAAGAGATAGGGTGGTTCTTTGAAATGTGTGTACATAGGGAAAAGGGAATTTTTTGCACTGTGTCTTTCTTAACTTGGGCTAAGTAAGTAGAGGGCATGGGCCTTTGATCTCAGGTGGTGGCAGTGACTGCAAAAACTTTGTCTTGAGAGTCTAGGAGTAGCTAGCTGGCTGTACTCAGGTAAAACACATGAGTAAAGGCATACCAAAGAGAGGCCTGTAGTAAATCGCATTCAGATAGGTTAAAAAATAAGCTCAAATATAAAAATAAAAACAGAAGCAAATCATTATTCTATATGCAAAGAAAACAACATGAATGCTGAACAATGTTTACATATTTATAATTTTTGAATGAACTAAATGGTACATTGAAGACAGCTGATACGGTTTTGGTACTGCAGCCCCACCCAAATCTCATCTCGAATTGTAATCCCCACGTGTCAGGGGAGTGACTCATGGGAAGTGCTTGGATCATGGGGGCAGTGTCCCCCATGCTAATCTCATGATCAAGTTCCCATGAGATCTAGTTGTTGGTTAAGCATGTGGCTCTTCTCTCTTCTCTCTCTCTCTTTCCTGCCACTATGTAAGATGTGCCTTGCCATCCCTTTTTCCTCACCATGAAGTTTCCTGAGGCCTCCCCAGCCAGGCGGAACTGTGAGTCAATTAAACCAATTTTGTTTATAAATTATCAAGTCTCAGGAAGTTTTATTTTATTTTTATTTTTTGAGACAGAGTCTCGCTCTGTTGCCAGGCTGGAGTGCAGTGACATGACCTTGGCTCACTGCAACCTCCGCCTCCCAGTTTAAGGGATTCTCTTGCCTCAGCCTCTCAAGTAGCTGAGATTACAGGCATATGCCACCACTCTGGCTGGTTTTTTGTGTTTTTAGTGGAGATGGGGTTTCAACCTGTTAGCCAGGATGGTCTCCATCTCCTGCCCTGGTGATCCACATGCCTTGGCCTTCCAAAGGGCTGAGATTACAGACATGAGCCACTGTGCCCGGCCTCACATAGTTCTGTATAGCAGTGTGAAAATGCACTAATACAACAGCTTTCCTTGATTTACTTCTACTAAGCACAGTCTCATTTTATTAAAAGAATATAAATACATATATATATGCATGACAATATATATTGTATAGGAAAATGTTTAGAAGTAACTATTTCTGAACAGTATGATCTAGTCTAATTTTTCTTATTTTTGCTAAGCTGCATTTAAAAATATTCCTATTATAATCATGCATTGCTTGAGATTCATAATACATTAACAAATAAAATGATAACATTGAAAATGAAACACAACATTTGAATTGTTTTATTCCATTTTGTAATTTATAACTCATTTAGAAAAATAGGATTGAAATTTAAATAGCCTTTTTAAAAATCTCATTTTCCTTATTTCATTTGTATTAAAAATTAAAAATCTTAAAAATTACATATTCAGTTAAATTAAAAAATAATTTAAAAATCAATTATACATAAAAATAGATGCTCATTTAAAACACTATTATTATCAAATATTATAACCAAATAGCAGTGTCATTTTAAAATATGTTAAAGGTGATAGAAGATAGTAATTAGAACATTCTAATAATGCAATGTTACTTCTCATTTCTTAGAAAATAAATCTCATTATTAGTCCCATGCTAAATTACTAACACCTGTATAAACTACTCTTTCTTTAGCTACATATATCAAGTTAGGAATCAAGAGGATTTTTAAATTAGGCTAGGTAATCTATCTGGGCATAAAATTACTCCAGCAGACCTTAGTAGGGTTTGGAGTTAATAAAAAGAAGTAAATTCAACCCCAGTAAGACAGTAAGACAAACTTGGGGAACAGATTTGCTTTAGGAAACTTAAAAACTTTTCATGTTTAGCCAAAGTAAGGCCACATTGCCAGAGTAAAATCACAGTCCTCTTCTTTCATAAATCTAGTCCTCACCAATCAAGAAAATCTTGATCAGTGCAGACCTTTAAATCTGAATGGCCTCTGCAGATAGAAAGACCAACAACTGTTCTTTAAGGACTATCAATACATGACTGGTATCAGATATTTGATACCAAATTTAAAAAAAATCTAGAATGAATTTATTTAATCATTCAAGAGTTATTTGAAATTTCCTGAACTTAACTTTCACAGTTAATGAAAACCACATTATTTCACTTCTAAACTGAATTTTATTCTGGTTGCTATGTGCTAAGGTGAACAGCAGCAGAAATGTAAAATTCCTCAAGTATTAATTTATCATAAATTAGCATTTATTTTATGCTATAATAAACATGCAGTTAGCACAATTCCCAAACATTAAGAAATCCACCTAAGATAAAGGGCACACTTACTTAATTGGGATACTGCTAAAGAATACCACAGTGCAATACATTTAACTTATTGTAAAAAAAAAAATAATGTCAAAACTAGGTTTTAAATGGCATGTTCAATTTCTGAAAATCTTACCATAGTAGTTAATAAGTGTGTATTGATAATTGAGGCATGTTTCCTGCTATGCAGTCTTGTTCATGATAAAGCTGCTACCTTATATATTAACATGGCCAAACAAATCCATCCCAGCTTTGTTGAGATTTTTATAAAGAGTACTTTTTATGAAGTTGTCCAAAACAAATTTTGAAAGTAAGTAAAATAGATGTTGAAAAAGTTTTGATTAACAGTATATTTCATTATTTTTTATTGCATTTCATGACCTCTACCCTTTGGAAACACATTTTTAAATAGCCTTAGTTTACTTCACAGAAAATAAATGTGCCTAGGTTTAATTAGGCACACGTACGTTTGATACATTCTCTAGATGTAGAGATGGAGAGTATGTAAGTTTAAGTGCTGGCAGTTGAAGGCTTTTATTCATGCCCATGGACTTTTTTTTTTTTTTGAGGCGGAGTTTTGCCCTTGTTGCTCAGGCTGGAATGCAATGGTGTGATCTCCTCTGCCTCCTGGGTTCAAGTGATTCTCCTGCCTCAGCCTCCCTAGTAGCTAGGATTATAGGAATGAGCCACAAGGCCTAGCTAATTTAGTCTTTTTTGTAGAGATGTGGTTTTTACACGTTGGCCAGGTAGGTCTCCAACTCCTGACCTCAGGTGATCTGCCCTCCTTGGCCTCCCAAAGTGCTGGGATTACATGCATGAGCCATCATGCCCGGGCAATATGGGCTTTTATTAACAGCATGCAGTACAGACATAAGATACTTTATGCTCTTAATAGAGAATAGAGTCAAGGCTAGATCTTGAGAAAGCATGAACCAATAGAAGGCAGGGAAAACATTGGAGAAATAATGAAAAAAGGGGACTTCAGAAATATTCGCTGAAAGAAGGGGAATATGGAAAAAGACTTATCATTTTGGATTTATAGTTGATTCATTAAGTCATCATTTATTTTATTGACTTTCTTCTACACACCACACAAAAGAAATGTAAGCTAAGCACATAATGGCTCCTGCCTTCAAGTAGCTCATAATCCATTTATAATCTAGTTAGCTGCCTCCCTCGGTGGTCTTGGTTATTGTTTATAGAAAGTTAAACAGTGAAACAATAAAAGACAAAACTATCTATTGTTTCCAAACATAATGTCCTGGTTACAAAGAAACTTCTGAAGGGTCTGGGTTAATAAATAATAATAAACAATATTCATAAAATAGAAGGGGAAAATTAAAATACTTGATAAAGGAAGCTTAAAAGTTGCAGAGGTCAAAGATAGTTATTCTCTTTTAAAAGGCTCCCAAATACTTGGCAGAGAAAAATGAAAAATCTGAGGGTTGGAGATGGTGGGTGGCATTTAAAAGACAAAAAGATTACAGAGAAGGTGAAAAATCTAAATTAAGAGTCACGGAAAAGAAAGTGTTTCATTAGTTTATCTGAACAACATGAACAACAAACTAAAGGCAAAATGGGAATGTTGACAAAAGGCTTTAAACACAGTAATTCATCAAAAAAACCTTTTGGTTTCTCCTCTTCGCTCAAACATAAAATTAAAGACTACCTGTCAGACTTATTATAAATCTATTTTGTATTTTCATTAATAAGATAGTAAAAATGTAGATAAAACAAAATTTTTTTTTTTTGAGATGGAGTTTCACTCTTATTACCCAGGCTGGAGTGCAATGGCACGATCTTGGCTCACCGCAACCTCCACCTCCTGGGTTCAAGCAATTCTCCTGCCTCAGCCTCCCAAGTAGCTGGGACTACAGGCGTGCACCAACATGCCCAGCTAATTTTTGTATTTTTAGTAGAGAAGGGGTTTCACCATGTTGACCAGGATGGTCTCGATCTCTTGACCTCGTGATCCACCCGCCTCGGCCTCCCAAAGTGCTGGGATTACAGGCCTCAGCCACTGTGCCCAGCGATAAAATTAAAATTTTTAAATTAATATAATATTCAAATATTTCTCATTGATGTATAATGACAAATAGGCAAACCAGACTGGTTACTGTTGGTTGGTTCAACGATTCAATAAACAGATTATGTAAGAAAATCTTTTCAAAATAAGTAAGTCTAAAATAAATTATCATACTATGCTGCAAATACATATTCAATTAACTGGACTGTCCTCCATAAGAATGTAGCCCCATGAAGCTACCATTTAGCACAGTATCTGGCAAATTGCAGATGATCAATATTGTTGAATAAATCAACAAATACTGGAAAAATTCTTATTAAGATTCACTTTTATCTTCTAACAAAATGGTTGCTAATACGTACAAGGCTGTGCAACAGGCATGGCTAAGTTCCCTACATGTACATGAGGTCAAATTATTATTTTTATACTCAAAAAATAAATTGTTTCAGATTATTTGATGTAGTGAAATATACTTACATAGAGAAAAAATAAACATCTATTTGTATATTTTTCATGTTCACATAAAATTCAATCAATAGACAAAACACACAATCCATCTATTCTCATTATATCATTAAATATGCCTTTGATTTTGGTTTAATCATCTAGAAATTTACACATAGGGTATTAATTTAAAGAAGAGTTTCCCAAAGTTTTAAGTTGTTTTAGGTAGACAGGGAGATGAAGAATGGGAGGGAGAGAGAAATTGAGATTTTGATTGAAAGAGACTTCATAGTCTAGATAGTCTAGTAAATACAGGAAACACTAACCTAAATATCATTAAACAAAACTGTTTATTGACTCTCTGAACATTTAATACAATAAGATAAGTCATAGATTATTGGGAAAATTCTATGTTAAGCATTTTTCAAATTTCAAACTTGCTAAACTATACAGAATACTTTTTTATGGAAAATCTCATTCCAACTATGACTCCACAGACTATATTCTGGGAAATACTGGTATACAATGTAAAGAAATCTTTAAGAAGAATACATTAGTGCTTGAATCAGAATCTATATTTTGCTTCAAATCTGTCTCACTGAGAAGCTATATATTTATTCCCGAATTACTCAAAAATATTAAATTAAGACTTCTTTTGAACTGCTTTAAAGTCAACTTTATGAGCTAAGCCAAATAGATCCTAATATTTGAATTGTTGAAGAATGCTTTTCATACTTTTTAATATTAGTACTTCTAACTACAAAGGAGTAAGCAGAAATTAGGATAAGGGAGGTGATTCTGGGGGAATAGTTTAAAGCATAGTTCCGTCAACTAAAGGCTGCAGGCCAAATACAACTCCGGCTCACAACCTGTTTTTGTGAATAAAGTTTTATTAAAACACAACTACACAACCACACACATTTCTAGTTATCTTCAACAATTTTAATGTAATAATAAAATATCTGTGATTTTGATTAAACTCTTAAATCTTAATGTTTTAAATTATGTAATGTTAATTACAAAAAAGATACTAGTCAAACTATCTTATTGTTTGAATATACTATCCACATTAAAAGTTTTAAATATAATAAATAGTTGTAATATACACATAATGATTATGACATAATAATAAATTTGCAATAGCAAATTAATTCTTCAAATTGTGGTTTCACTGGCTATACATGTGGCATAATTTGAGAAGTAGAAAAAAACATAAATATCATAAAACTTTACTTGAAGTGGTATAAAATGCACTACTTCCCATTTATATATCATAAGAAGGTAATCAATATATGTTTAAATACAATTATCTCATGTTCACAAGAACTATAATATAAAAGGATCTATTCTTTCTCCTTCCAGGTTACTGCTACCTGCAAGTAATTTTCAAGTGTATAAAAACTACTTTAAAAATGCCTTAATAATAAATGTCTACTGGCTTCAACATCTAAGAATGTATATACATACTTTGCCACCTGCTAAACACTATAGATTGGTGTAAACTTTCCATCCATAAAACCATTGAAAGACATTGGGAAATTTACATAATGCTTTACGTACTTTGCCTTCTATATTTTAACAATTAACTCAAGATGATCCTATAATGTTCTTATAAAAGTGATTTAGAATTTAGCAGAAAGGGCATTTTATTATTTTCTTTAAAAATGAATGTAATAGATTCAAATTACTTCTGTAATCTTGAATGAAAGATACTCAATTTACAGATTTTCTTTAAGAAATTTCTTAGAAAAATTATGCAAAGTTAGCAATTTTCTAGAAATAAGAGTATGAAAAATATGTCTTAACTAGCATTACATGCAATGCTTTGAAATTAAGTAGGGATACTTGCTAAAATAATTGGCAATAAGTTTAAAAAAATTAACATATAATTAAAATAAATGATCCGATTTTTTTAATCATCTGGAAGTATGCATGAGAAAATCTGTTGTCATGTAAACAGGCAGTGCAAATGGCAATAAATCCAGAAGAAAATGTCAGTGCTTCTGAACAATGAATGAGTACAAAATAAGTACTGCTTATAAAGTTTTAAAAAATACAGTGAAAGAAAGTACAATGTTATTTAAAATGTTTTAAAATTCTAAATTGCCTTCTATAAATTTTATTTAATAAAAAATCAGGTGAAAATACTGATACATATTAATACTACAACAAATGAAAAGTGTTCTCAACCAAACATTAATTGGGAACTAGAAATGAAACTATTATTAAAATGAACTATAATTTCACCAGTTATTGTTCTAAAAACTACAAATCCAAACAGATTATGTGTAATTTGCTAATACAATATAAATTATACTTAAAAAATACACAACAGGTAGCACTTGCATATAGTAACTCTTTTCAAAGAGCTAATGTCCATTAATAAAATAGTGTATTGTAATAGTGTTTCATTGCTTTTAGCCAAGTTATTCTAATAATTCATGAATATAATATTTAAAAAGAGAATTAAATTTTAAAAGATAGCTCTAAGTTAATATGAATGTCAATAACTTATTGTTAAAGGGCTAGAAAATGGTTTTACATTTGAAAGTTCATGGAATCAGGATTGATCACATTAAACATTAGATAAAAACCAAATTATACCAAAATCATATAGTTAAAAATTTATGTCAGTGTAAGTATAGGTGCAATATATAGATTTGACTCTGACATTATCTTGCATTTTGTCATTTTAAAAAAAAGCTTCAGATACAAAAATCAACTCTATTAAACATATCTACTATCCATGTATACCTCCTATCCATGAGGAAAAACTGACCTACATGTTCATAGTTATGGCAAATCTGTATTCTCACAGAATACCAAATATTAATATGAATGTTAATATCTCATATAATTATAATAAAGTGTTTAAAGAGAGGAATGCAATTCCTCAACATATAGGCATTAACTTGTTAATGTAATTATTAAGATGTTAAACATTTTAAAATAAGACATTATATATTTATAAATAGGTAATGCTTAATATTCATTCTTCTGAACAAAGGAATTTGTGCAGTTCTTCAGACAGCTGACACAAGTAATACTTTGCCTTTTTCTCCTAAAGGAACACAAGATCAAATTCAAACTGCCAGAGAAATATATAAACAGGAATTATACTAGTATGGCCTTGCTACATTAAAAAAAACCTTGATTTATTTTATTTTTTCTTCAAAGTTCAAATATTTCAAATGAGGCTTTACCGATGAAAATGTATTCTTTTAAGTAAAACTACATATGAATTGAAACAAAGACACTACAAACTATATACATTTTTGTTTTATTTATCAATTCACTATTACATTTGTCCTTATCTTCAAAAGCAAACCCACATCCCAAAAACATATTTCTTCCATTTTTTCTATCATTCTACCCTAATTATCTCAATATACAATTTCATTATTTTAACTTTCTAATCTTTTTATCTATATCTAATAACATTCCCCCTTTATCTTATCAAATATATACTTATTCTTTCTCCCAGTGTCTCTACAAACTTCTAAAGTGTAGTCTAAAAATGGCCAACAAAGAATAAAAGTAGACAATAATTGCGACGTTTACTACATTGAGCCATGAAAACATTTCAAGAAAAATTCTCATGTTATTTCTTACTCCATTATTAAAAATTGGCAGGTTCACAGGGCTTTTATTTAGGGCTCCAGTTAACAATATCTGTAATGTGTAACCTAGAACTTTGCAGTATGATTGCTCTGAGTTTACATTTATAAAAAGAAAAAAATCAACTAAGTTTAAACTTTTCAAAAATCAATGAGTGCTATATAAGAAATTTCCTAAAATACTTACAGAGAGTATTACCTTATTATATGTTCATTACTCAAAGTTGATAACAATTGCACAATATAAATTTTACTTTCTTATATTTACTAGGAGTAGTCAATTGTCAGGCACATAATACATACTAGAGTATCAATTTATTCATAACGTATGCAAATAGAGACTCCAAATACTTTGTTTAATAAAAGACCAGACTCAAAGATTAGTGTGCAAACTTTTAACTTACAAAACTTAATCAGTATCTATAGTCTATCATGGTTAGTTTAAATTTTACAAAAATACAAGATTTTGAACATGTATCATATGCCTATTAAAAAGCAAGATAAATAAAAAGGATAAAAGGAAAAGCAAGTATTGGTTAAATTATTGACTTTTCAATGACAATTATTGTATTACCTTATCTATAAAGATCATAGTTATGATCTATACTTGAAGTATTTTAGGATGCCTATACATTTTCATTCTTACGTTCATAAATTTCTACAAATTATCTTGCTATTTTCTTACTGAGATATGTATACATAAAAAAGTACAAAATCATAAGTGTATATCTGTTCAACTTTATAGGATGCTTCAAAATGATTTTCTAAAATGATATTATCCACTTTAAATCCTCCTAGCTGTATATGAGAGTTAATCCACATTCACAGTATTGTCAGTCTTTTTCACTTTAGTCATTCAGGTGGATCTGCATTTCCCTGATGACTAATATCTATGTAATTGTTTTTAGTGTTTATTAGCCATTAGGATATCCTCTTTTCTGAAATTCCTGTTCAGTTGTTTGGCCCATTTTTTACTGGGTTGTAGTTTTTCCTTATTGATTTGAAGGCATTCTATGCATACTGTGTATTGCAAATATATGCTTTCATTTTGTGACTTGTCTATTCACTGTTAATGGTGTCTTGATGAGCAGAAGTTCTTGATTTTAAGGTGGCCCAATTTATTTTTTTTTCTTTTATGGTTAGAGCTTTTATGTACCACTTTAAAAATGTTTGTCTAATTTAAGATCATAAAGATATTCTATGTGTATTTTCCCCCAATAGTTATGTTTTCTTTCCAATGGCGTTTAAATCTGCAATCCAACTGTGATTGATTTTTGAGAAGAGTGTTAGGTAGGAGCCAAGATACAAATTTGTTTACATATTCCCTATTTGGCTACTCAACTAACCCAGACTATGCTTTCACAATTGTACTGTAAGGTAACCTTTGTCCTAAAGGAACTGACTATGTATATTTCTGTTTGTTCTATTGAACAGTGTTTTTTCTTTTCCATTGGTCTACTTGTCTATCTTTGCAGTAAAACCATACAGTCTCAATGAGTCTTTGTAATGTAAATAATCTAACTGTGGTTGTCTTTAATTATGTGTTAAAGGAATGAAGAATAAATTCCAAATTCCTTATTATGGCCTACAAAGGCCTTAATGTTCTGGCCACTGCCTAGTTCTCTGACTTTTCATCTTAATACAATTCCCTTGCTCATTCTGCTGCGACTACCCTGGCCTTCTTGAAGTACTTGGTTCTTTTTGCCTGAATGCTCTTTCCCCAACTTAATACCATGACTTACTTCCTCACAAATACTACTCCTCACATAGGCCTTTACTGACCAATCTACCTACAAAGCTTCTTTCCCTCCTGAAATAATTCTAGTAATTGAATTACTTATTACTTTTCTTGGCCACTAGAATGTTAACTGATAGGAGCAGGAATTTTTACAGATCCTGTTTTACTGTCTTATTTCAAATACCTAAACACATAATAAGTGTTCATTAAATATTTGTTAAAATAAGTAATAAGAGAGTCTGTATAGTATAGTAGATAGCATACAAACTATATGTTGAGAAGAATAAATGAACCATGTACTTTAAGGATGTTAATTTAACAATTTTATTAATTTTATTATAAATAATAATTTTGCTATTTGTCACTTTCCAAATAAAGTTTAAAGATTAATCTGATCACAAACAATAACTATCTGAAGAATATGTCCATAAATAGGTTACATATGCCATACTAGACATATGTAAATCACTAGTCCACTTCCAACAAGGTCATCCTTTGAACAATAAGAGGTTTATAACCTATCAGTTTCCTCTTCCTGAAATTCATAATAAAGATAATACGCATTTGTTTTCAATTCTGAAGAATTATACTTGTTATAAGAAGTATATAAAATCTGGGCTGGAAGCAGAACTGGAAAACTACCAACTATTTTGATGAAATGACAACTACAAATGAGACTACAGTTAATTACACTTCCAAGTTTTAATCTCTATCATAAATATGACACAGGTACAGGTCCGATACTGTTATTTATGTCAAGTAATTTATCTCAAAGGGAAGATAAATCATAGTGTTATTTTGTAATAAAATACTTAAGGCTATTATGTTATCCTTAAATACCCCTGTTCAAGATGCAGAAAGTATTCTAAATATAAATTGCTTACTCTATTTATGAAAAAATATTTCATTTTCACAAACACTGTGTTGGGATAATGAATGATGTTTGTTTTCTACAATTTTCTATGTTGTCTACGTTTTCTGTAGTTTAGTACACTTATATATAAATATAATAATTATGGTAAAAGCATTTTAAAAGTATTGCCATTATTAATATAAATTAGAACATAGATATTAGCTTGTTTTACATAGCCCTCTTTTATCAATAATACCTTCTATCACTTTAATGCTACGACAAACCATTTGAAATTTCGCTACATTTCTTGCTTTAAGAAGTCTAAATCTCATTTGTAAGTGTCACTCTTAATTGACACATACTAATTGCACATATTGATGAGGTACAGTGTGCTGCTTCAACGCATGTAAACACTATATAAAAACCAAATCAGGATATTTAGCATATCACTTCACACATTTATCTTCACACATTATCTCCAACTAATACCATGACTCATTTCCTCACAAATACCACTCCACAGACAGGCTTTTACTGACCAATCTACCTACAAAGCTTCTTTCCCTCCTGAAATAATGCTAGTATTTGAATTACTTATTACTTTTCTTGGCCATTAGAATGTTAACTAATAGGAGTTTATATATTTTATCAATTTATTCATAATATATGCAAATAGAGACTCCAAGTACTTTGCTTAATAAAAGACCAGACTTATTACACATTTATCATTTCTTTGTAATGAGAATATTCAAAATCCTCTATTCCAGCTATTTTGAAATATACAATATTGTATTCCAGCTATTTTGAAATATACAATATACCCTATTCTGCAACAGAATACCAGAACTTGTTCCTCCTTTTATTTTAATTTCAACTTTTAGTTTCGATTCAGAGGGTACATATGCAGGTTTGTTACATGGGCATAATGGCATGTCTCTGAAGTTTGGGATAAAATAATCTCTCATTTTTTAATTGTATTTGGCAATAAAGAACTAATGTGATGATTTTTTATGTGTAAAATATGATTACTGAATTATATACTTTTTCAGGTTTTTTCCAAATCTAACATTCTATGGTACTATAGAGTTGCTTTAGAAGAAAATACGTGGGTTCAAAACTGAAATAATCTTTATCAAAATTTTGTAATGGATAAATTAACCTACAAAAAAATTTTCCCCTTTGAGATTCTATTTTAAATGGAAAACATTTACTCAAATCTTGTGAAATTAATATTTTTGAAATGTATTTAGAATTTATATTTCCTCTAATATAACTATAAAATGCAGAATTTTAGAAATAAAGATATTTTATTGTCAATGCCGTTAAAAATGATCAGACAATAATGTATAAGTTACACTCACAAATGAAGCAATCACAGTACAACTTTTGAACTAAACTCTGAATTAGATTCTTAAAGTTATTGGCAGACACCATGAGCAATGAAAAGGTATGTATAGAGCAAGTGAGGGTACACAGTAATGATATAATCACTGTAATATCAAGATATGCACTAGAGAATCAATAGCACAAACTAAGAATAGGTAGAGTAGGGCCAGATGATAAAGGGCTTTGAAATTCATACAAAGGATTCTGGATTTGATGTAGTGTTTCTTAGGTTAGTGATGCTATGCTAATTTATTTTCATAGAATTAGACTGTTAACATATATGCAAAAGAAGTAGAAAAAACAAGGTAAAACATTTGAAACAGAAAGAGGAATCATAAGTAACTCTTGAAATAATGAACTAAAATAGAATGTCTTCCTAATGTGTACTTTGAATTGTTATTCTAGTAATTATAATGGATTTGCTTGACTCAATTTCTCTTCCTGTGTATTTCTTATAAATAATAAAACATATTGGTAAAACCACAGACAGGATGAAGGAATCATCCTATGAGTGGAAAAAACAAAGACTGTATGACTTTGAGAGGACCAGATAATTAGTGGAAAAATAAGATAGAAAAATAAATTTTGTAAAACAAATAGAAGAACACATTTTTTTTCCATTTATATTCCTGTCAGGGTGATCACAGAAAAAAGGTATATTAAATAATGAATGAATTAATGAAGAATGGGTACATTTTTCTGTTGATATATACATGCAGTTGGTTTGCATTATTCAAGGTAGTTATGATCAATAAAGTTTTCACAAACACTGAAGTACAAATACTGAACTATTATTTCTAGGGGAAATAGAGTGTTAGGTCCCTATGAACTTCTGGTTACATTTAAAAACATCTTACTTGACATATATTGTTGATTCATTAACATTGAACTCATCGCCAACAGCTCTATAAATTATGCCTGTATGAAGATGACGTAACTCATGTAAAGTTGACCCTTGAATAATATGGATTTGAACTGCATAGATTCACTTATAGGTGATTTTTTTCCCACCCAAATGCAGATAAAAACACAGTATTCACAGGATGCAAAATCCATATATGGAGGGCCAACTTTTCCTATGTGCAGGCTCCTCCGGGTGGACTGGGGGACTACAGTATGCTCAGATTTTGGTATTCACGATTGTCCTGAAACCAATCCCTGGTGTATACTGAGGAATGGCTGTATTTTCTCCATTGGAAACAACATTTCCTTATGGCACTCAGGAACACCAGTTTAGACGGCACTTCAGCACTACATTTTAAACAACAAAGACATCAACCAAAAGCACAAAAATAAGCCGTGGCACTAATAAACTGAGAAGGACACTTTTTAACAGTATGGCAGTTAAAACAAGATGGTATGGCATCACACTGTTAGACCTAAGCTGTGAAAATCTGTGTCAGGTGACTCAAATTTTTTTTTATCACCATGCATATGCTTGTTAATGATTGTAAAAGCATTTGTGAGTACTAATTTTGGGGTTACAAATAAATTTTAGTGAGGGGACAAATTTGCAATTATGGAATCCAGGAATAATGAAGATCAACTGAATTTAATGGAATGAGACTTACATGGCCATGGTTTTAATTTTCATTTTTAAAATAATTAGCTAGATAATCAAGACCAAGGCCAAGGCATAAAATTTCTTATCTGAAAAATTAAAATGCTCTATAAGTTATTAGTGTTTCTAGCTCAAACACTGTATAATTCCATAATGTACAACTCCTAATCCCCTGTCACTTGATCTTCAAACATGTTTGACAATGTTGATGTTAGAGCTCTCTGGTAGAGAACACCAAAGTCTAACATTAGATTTAATGAATTCTATCCATATCAAAAACTAAAATAAAATTATGATCCTGAAGAAGATTTGATAAATCAGTCAAAAATATTAACTTTCCAAAGAGTACAATTTGAAAATCAATGCCCATTTGAGATAGTTCAGCATGAATATTTTAGGTCACAAGCTGAAAAGGTGTAAAGAAAAAGTGACATGCTTTCTAAATTTCCTAGCAGCAAAATTAGTTTGAAAACTGACGTTAATATATTTCATACCTTACAATGAGTTTATTGAACATAATTACTCTAACACACATGTAAATTTTGAATTATCAGTAAACTCAAAGTAAGAATTCAAGTTAATATACAAAGTTAAAAAGTGACATACAATTCTAAAAAAATTTTTGATCATTGAATTGCTATTATAAAAAAGAAAGAAAACAGATTCATTAAAATATTGCTTGCCTTTGTTTTTTTAACTGAGCATTAGGTTTTGTTTGTTTTTAAATGGTATAAGAAAACTAGTAGATGGGGTGATTTTCTTTTTATAATAGATTTGTCTTTGTTTTTGATTTGGTTAACTGATCATCATATAAATATATTTCATTCTTTGTAAACCGAGTTCTTAAAATTTTTTCTTTATCTTTTTATCTTAAAAGATAAGTAATCAAAGATACAATAGAAGGAAAATATCAAACAATTTAGTTGTAAAAGTAGATATGTTAGAGTAGGGGTCAGCAAACTATTTCTATTAATATATAGGTTCAGAAAGTAAATATATAGGTTTTGTAGGCCAAGAGGTTAAATCAAGGGTATTATGTAGGAATTTACACAACAAGAGAAAATAAATTTCTGCAATTTTTATATTGACAAAATTTACACAATACTGCTACTAACAACTGAGAACAGCAAAGAGATCTACTAAGGAGAAAGACGAAGTATAACATTTTTAATTGAATTCCCAGATTGCCCACTTCAGATCTTCCAAGAATTGTTTCCTGGCCAGGTGCAGTGGCTCACGCCTGTAATCCCAGCACTTTGGGAGGCCAAGGTGGGATGATCACAAGGTCAGGAGTTCGAGACCAGCCTGGCCAATATGGTGAAACCCCATCTCCATTAAAAATACAAAAATTAGCCGGGCATGGTGGCATATGCCTGTAGTCTCAGCTACTCGGGAAGCTGAGGCAGAAGAACTGCTTTAACCTAGTAGACGGATGTTGCAGTGAGGCAACATCGCGCCACTGTACTCCAGCCTGAGTGACAGAGTGAGACTCAGTCTCAAAAAAAAAAAATTTACTTAGAGTTCAAAGTCAGTGTTCCTTATCATTAAATCAATTGCAACTGTTCGTCTGTTAACAATGATCTAGAATGAGATTTTGTATATTTGATTTTTGAAAATAAAATGACTTTTACAAGATAGTACTTCCAAATATTGATATCAATCCATGAGTATACAATAGTTTAGGGTCATGTCCATCACTTGGGAAGCATCATAGAATTATATTTTTCTCTTAATATTTGCTTTTAGCAGGCCACCGTCAACTGAAGATTAGGCAGAAGCTCAATTACACAGATAAATGGATTTTGAAATATGGAAATTTCTTTTGAACTGCACTCAGGTCTGAAATATGCTGCTGGAACTATAGGTTGAACCCATAAAATATATCTGCTGCTAATTTGTGTAGGGTTGGAGATCTTGTTATAATTTTTGAGAGAAGAGGAAGTGTAACTTGTGATTCAAAAACTGTTGTTGACATAACTTTACTAAAGTTTAAGTTTTGCAAGTAAATGCTGTTAGCCTGATAACACTGGGTTGAATTCACTGCAAATGCTATCAAGTCTACACAAAAAGCTATTTTTCAGAGCCATTTAGTGTTTATAAATGTGAGTTCGAGTCAGATTTGTTCTCATTCAGAAAAAAATCCACTGTGGTCTTAGCTATATTGCAATGGGTTTTATTACTGTTAAATTATTGAACTGTTATGTAGCAGGACAAATCAGAATATTCATCTTCTATTGCTGACAAAAATTCACAGAACTGACACTCTGTGAAAATGAATGAAGTTTACTATCAATACTACTGGTTCAAAACCATGACAGACTCAAGTATATTCCATAAGGTACTTCGTGAATAACATTACTCTGAATAACCACAGATTTCACAAGTTTTGTAAATTTCTGTAACTAAATACACAAATTATTATGCTTCTAATATTACAAATATTTTTGCCACCATTAGCTTCAACTCATCTCATTAGAGTCTACTTCCAGTTGTCCTAAATTAGTATTTTCTCAACTCATTTGGAAATATTCTTACCCGTAGTTGTTCCAAGCAGACTATTCATAGAAGTTTTCCCTCAGTCACATTAATTCTTTGAATAAACAATTTGGCATTAGCTCCTTCAGTAAAGTTTACTTTCTGTGGACAGATTTTTACTTACTCACCATTGGGAAATGACTTTCCTTACTTGGCCAACAAATTAGTTACTCAGTAACTCACTATGATTGCAGTCTCATTTTTCATTTTTGTGAATAAGATGTTTTATTTAAAATGTTTCTGACCATTGCTTTCTTGTGTGTTGGTAATGTTGCAATGAGTGTATAATCTGGTAATATTGACATTTATGATTTCAGTGCAGCTACAGTTTTACTGCATAAAAACACAATACTGCACCACCTTATTTATAACAAAATAATTCACACTGCATGGTTCCTTAAAACCATAACATTAGAAGCTCACATTCTCTTCTTGTTTCGAAATGATGAATGTGTGCTGCTAATAACAAATAAGTACAATTCCATGGTATGGCAGACATTGACATGTTATTATCGTGTCACTACAACTGAGAAGCAATGTAAAGTAGTAAGACCGCCATATTCGATCTCTGCTGTAACTACTCAACTGCCATTGTAGTGTGAAAACAGTCATAAACAATCAGTGTGGTCGTATTTCCATACATTTTTATTTATGGGCATAGAAATTTGAATTGCATATAATTTTCACATTCCTTGAAATATCATTCTTTTTTTTTTTTCATTTTTTTCTATCCACTTGAAGATTTTAAAACCATTTTTAGCTTGTGGACTGGGCAAAATCAGGCATGGTCAGATATGGCTTACTGAACAAAGTTCACCACCCGCTATGTTTGAATATGGATACAACTGAATACCTCAAAAATAACCAAGGAGGTTTTCTACAACCTAGCTATAACAGTTTAATTAGCTAGAACATGATGGAAGACAACTTGTTTGTGGATTTGGTGCCTGCAGGTTCAAATATCTTTGGAGAGTAAGACCAATTGCTTCTTAAATGATGACTGTAAGTCACACTGCAGGAAGATCTTTACCTGTATTTGTGGGTGTTGGCGAAAGAGTTTTCTTATAAGTTCACATAGAACAATATAATCCACAAGAAAAATGGCTTAAATGACATGTGCCACTAATACTTCATTATTATTAATAATTAATTTAATAGTAATAATAATGTAAATTCTACTAAACATTAAAATGACCGCATATTTTAGATCTATCAAATCATAGGGAGATACAGAGGGCTTTCTTCAAAAGTCACCTTATCAAAAGTAGCCAACATGACCTAGCAGTCTGTTAGGAGTCTTAACAAAGAATGTCAGAATATTCAGTAAGTTCTTCAAGCTGTATTTGGAACACTTGTATTCCTATGCAAAATGTGAAGGAGTCAATGTTGTGAAGATTTTCTATTAACGTGATTTTATACAAATGGTAGAGCCAAGAAGACTGACCCCCAAAGGGCATAAAGAAATGACTTCATAAAAAGTAAAAATTTGGATATGGAGGAAGTATTTAAAAAAATAAAAAATTTTTAAAGTATCAGTATTTTATAGTATGGCACAGGGTATTACAATCTGGGTAGTATTTTTGTAATTATTTTGTTATCAGAAATACTATGACCCAAAATGTAATTAATTGCAATTAGACCCATGTATATTCAAAACTATAGTTCACAAATTCCAAAAACAAAAATAATTTCACATATCCTTCTTGAGAAAGATAAAATATTTACATGGTTTAACAAAACATGATTTCAGAGTAAAACATTCAAATTCTGAGGATCAAGACCAGCTTAATTTTGTTAAAAATTTCAACTCTTACCCAAATACATCTGTCCAGTGCTATGTAATAAGAAAAACATCTGTCTGTTTTACATTAGCAATTATTGTACTTTTATTACCAGCCAACTTATTTTGTGTTGAATGTCTCAGCTGCAAACAATAAAACAGATGTGGCCAATTCCTACAAGAGCATTTATCTATAATCAACAAATTACCCTGCCAACTTTTCCTCCCCTTTCTATATAAAAATGAAGGTTCTTAAGGTCATTTACTGCCTTATTTTAAGACAAAATGTACTATTATTTACAATGAGGAAAAACAAACAAGATTCACAAAAGAACCTGTGACAATCTTAGTAAAAACACTTTTGTGTATAATACTTATACTAAATGACTATGGCACATTTCACATAACTATTACATGTCTGAAAGTTATTTGTGAACTTATTGAAAAAGAAATCATATACACCCATCATGGTATCATTCCCATTCATAGTTAAGTCCACATTCTCACCTTCCTCAAAACAGTTCCAGGGGCTGCCATTTTAGTAATTTCGTATATTTATTACTGGATGAACAGCCACTTGGTAACCTCTAATATTCCATTGGTCTAAAGCTCTCTCTGCAGAGGTCATTACAGTACTCTCCTTTCACAAGTTTATTGACATTCTCACCTCATAAATGTCTCCCACGTTGTTTCTCCAATCACTCTTTTTCTGCTCTCAATCCACAAAGAAAAAAATTAATATATTTGTCTTGAGGGGCAACAGGGATTATTTAAATATAGCAGTATTATAGCTAATAATACACATTCTTTTACTTGAGAGTCTAAAATCAAATGTGTTATTAAATAGCTTTAAGTTATAAGACAAAATTCTTTCCAGCTGGTAGTTTTAGCTTACGTTATATATTGGAAATATCATATAATTTTTACTTTCTTTTACTGTTGGTTATTTAAGTAAAAGTTCAATTTTAAAGAACAGCTTGCTGATGTATAACGTACTCAATGGAAATTCTCTCAATATGCTAATAAGAGATTTAACTCATTTGGCAGTATTAATTGAGAGATATGTTAAGTAAATGTATTATGTTAAGTAACCAAATATGTTAAGTAAACGTAACTTGAATTTGAGAAATGGTAAATACGAGAATATGTTTATAAATCTGCAGACTGGGTGTAATTTATTGACGAGTAACATGGTTCTGTTTTTCATCAATTACTGAATTCCAAAAGTCTTACAAATTTGGATCAGTTGCTTTCCTGAGTATTCAGTCATTCTTAAATTTCAAAGCTATTGTTGCTTGGAAACCTGCATAAACACTCCAGGTCTTTTCAAAGAATGAAATAAAAAACTCCTTGGCACTGTTTTGTGTTTAGATGGAGAGAACTATAAAACTAGATGAAATATACTTTTATTTATTTAAAAGCTCAGCACTGTTTACAAAATTCTTGGAGACATTTTTTAAAAGACAGATTTGTTAAGTTTTAATGTTAGAAAACAAATATATATATACTCACTTTATCAGCATATGGACCATATTATCATTTTATTCCTTCATAATTAGCTACATTTTATCTGAAACAAACACTAATACTGGATGGTAATTGCATGTTTCAGCTTTGCCTTAAGCTTAGAAACAAGGGGATAAGAGCTAAAAACAATTTTTTGTTATTTTTTAACAACATCTACTACCTTTAAGTGGTCTAAAATAATTTGTGAGTAAATCTGCTTTTTAAGGCAATGTTGTCTTGCAAATGCATGATAAACCAGTGATGTGTATGTTATTAAAGAAAATCACAACTACATCAGCTATATGAAAAAGTGGCTAGTAACACCCCAAATCGGGCCATCCCAAATGCAAGAGTCTGTACCATAATCTTAGACATCTTGGAGACTTCAGCACTTTGGGGTTCCTGAGGATGCCTGGGTCTAAGTCCAATGAGGTGCTCTGGGCCACTGCAGTTGTGCAACTCCAAAGAAAACTGTTTAAAACTGTGCATGGAAAAGAGAAATCTGTTCACTGGGTAAAGTCATGAGCTATGGTGCTTTCCCAGGAAAACACTCCCAAAGTCCGTTATATTTTCAATGACTGATACGAGGAGTCAATGGGCTGGCTGTGTCGTCTGAAGCCTGGCAGTGGGACAATTTAGATGACCTCATTCCGGTTTCTATGGAGATGAGCATTACAGTTGCAGGTTGCACAAGTCTCACATTTCCTGTTCATGATTCGTGTTGATGCCCATGGGAAAGTGCCCTTTAAGGATGAGTATCACCAGAATCAGTAAGCTCATCAGACTTGCGCTGCCTTGGTAAGGACCACAGTCACCTGAATATATCATTGCCCAGAGCATGGTAATCCATCTCCATTTCAGGATACAGCCGAAAACAAATAAAACTAAAAAAAACCTTAGTGATTCTCCAACACATAAAGTCAAGGATGTGTGTGCTCTCGACTATCAACTACACAGTTAAGTAGCAAAAGGAACTCTGGAGCCTACAGCTGGGAGTAGCAGACATGTCTGTTAGGTAGACCATATAAGTCTTAAGGATACCACTTGGCACCGAGAGCAGTAGAAACCTTCCTAGGTTGTCTATTGCCATCTCTATACACACAGTACAAGTAGGCCATACTATTCAAAGACAAACAGATGGTCTGATACATGTTGATTCCTCAAGTGCACCCAATCAGACAATAATATGGCCTCTAGAGTAAAACTACCCAGCAGTGAGCAGAATACTTGAGACATTCACTGGACCTTTTATGTCCCATATCATTTTCAGGCAAGAGGTACAATGAAAGACAGAATGGACTCCTAAAGGATAAACTAAAAAAGCTAACCAGAGCCTAAAAATGGCTTGGCTCCCAGAGGAATATATACTTAAGGAAAGTAGTCTGAGTTCTAAGTTTGGCAATTCCCAGAAAGACCTCTTCTAGCTAAACAAAATGTTTAATTACGAGGTTTGAGGGGAAAGGAGAAGGCCCAGACTTGCTCTAAAAGACCAAAAACAGGCGAGGTGGTTCACACCTGTAATCCCAGCACTTTGGGAGGTCGAGGCGGGCAGATTGATTGAAGTCAGGATTTCGAGACTAGTCTGGCCAACATGGTGAAACCCCATCTCTACTAAAAATACAAAAAAAATTAGTCGAGTGTGGCGGCAGCACCTGTAATCCCAGCTACTCCGGAGGCTGAGTTAGAGGAATTGCTTGAACCAGGGAGGTAGAGGTTGCAGTAAGCCCAGATCGTGCCACTGCACTCCAGCCTGGGCAACAGAGCAAGATGTGATCTCAAAAAAAAAAAAAAAAGATGGAAACACATGGTTAATCTTTCTCACACCACTTCCTCACACACCTTATCCCTGGAAAATTAGGGTGCTGGAATTTTCAAGTAGTAAAGTACTGGGGTTAGAAGACTCTAAACTGTTGACTCTTTTACTGTCCTGTTATGCTTGCTAGGTTTAGGCAGTTAGGGATATTCATGATACTGATGATGAATATGAGGTCACAACTCCTATGGTGTTTCAGATGTGGCCTACATTTCAAGGAGTGAAAGATGGTCTAATATGGTACAATGCACATTGTATATAATGAAGAAACTGCTGAGCCATGTAGGGCCAAGTCCAGATCACAGAGCATGGGTAAGATAGATGATAGATTTGAAAAAGAGTGAAACAATTGCTGCAGGGACTGATCATGCTGCAGGGACTGAAACATATGGTTGTGGGAGGAGACAGTAACCCTGGCTGTGGAAAAAAGAATATCTTAGACACCAGCACACCGGGAGTGGGTATAAGAAACATTTTTTCTCAGCTCTTAGTCACCAGGTCAGTGTTACCTAGCTTTCAACCCAACTGTTGACTAATGAAGAATCTTAATCTAAGGACTCTCAGACCTAAAAGCTGCTGACTGCAGGAGTAAACAGGCCACATCATGAGATTAATTTTCAGGACACTGTTCGGATTCCCTTTAGCCTAATCCTACCATTGTTGGTGCCATGTGGTCTTCTTCTAACACTTAAGGAAAGACAAATTCTTTTGCATATTCTTCACATATTAAAGCTGATCACTCTAAACTCTCTAGTCCAAGCGGTGATGAAAAGTCCAGGAAGCCCTGGAGTTCCTGCAGGCCAGCTGAAGTGACATATGTGTGATTGCCAACACCACTTGCTGTATCTCAATTTATGATGTGAATAGGTTGGCTCCGGATGAGGAACTTGGCTAAGGTCTATCCAACAAGTACACCCAATCACCCTACAATCACCCTACTAGGAGACATATTTGCTTTCAGCTCCTAAAAGTAGAATTGAGTGTAGTCTCTGATGAAGTGGTTATGCTTTTCCTTTTTTAGACAGAGTCTAAACAATAAAGTATAGTCTCTGATAAAGTGGTTATGCTTTTTTTTTCTTTAGATGGAGTCTCCCTCTGTCACCCAGGCTGGAGTGCAGTGGTGTAATCTCAGCTCACTGCAACTTCCGCCTCCTGGGTTCAAGCATTTCTCCTGCCTCAGTCTCCCGAGTAGCTGGGATTACAGGTGCTCACCACCATGCCCAGCTAACTTTTGTATTTTTAGTAGAGGTAGGGTTTTCATCATGTTGGCCAGGCCGATCTTGAACTCTTAATCTGAGGTGATCTGCGCACTCCTGCCTCCCAAAGTGCTGGAATTACGGGCATGAGCCACTGTGCCCTGGCCGAAGTGGTTATGCTCTTGAGGAATTGTTACCTGATATGGGAAAGGTCAGGGGTTGGAAATGTAGGGGAATGGCTCTAACATGATGCTCCAGCAATGGTGAATGTATACTTATAGGCCACACAGGCAATGGCTTTAAATGCCGCTAGTCTATATCCTGGCAGAATGCTTTGTGATCCTCTGGAACATGAGAGAATGGGAGACTACCATAAGACAGTTTCTCATGGTCTATCAGGTTCTAATGAGATACGAAGCTTTTTGCCTCACTCTTCCTAATCTTCAACCCCTCAGCATATAGCAGCACACTATTAAAGTATTTGGCTGTACTCTAGAATTCAGCAATGGGAAATCCTATGACTCACACTTCAGTCATGCAGCTTTTTGTTTTTTCATGTTGTCCTTTCCCTGTGTGTCACAAGGACCCGGAGATGTGATATCTTTTGCTTCCCCTCCTTTTGCTGGCTAGGTAAATAATAAACTACCTGAATCTAAAAGTGGCTCACTTTATCTTTACCAGCTGATTCTGTCAGTCAGGCTTGGCCTCACACTCATCTACTTGCTGCATGCTTGAAAAATAAGTTACGGTATATTCATATTACTAAATAATACACAGCAGTAAAAATGAAGAAAGTATCAACCTGGAAAGATTTATCAAACATTCTGTTAAGACTTGAAAAAACAAGCATAATATGTTCATTTAGGCTTACAAAGAAAAATACACCTACAAATGTGCGTATATATAGATAGATAGATATGAATTTATGTCACTATAAATGTACAGGTAATTAACTGAAAGCAAACAGATCAGATCTATAATACTTATCCCTGGGAAAAGACTGGAAGTGCAGGTAAAACAGTACTTGCACTGTTTATTCTACATCTACTGTTTTTGAACTTTTCAAAAAATTGCTCATGAATTATCCATAAAAATAAAAGAGATCATTCAAAGGATTTTAAAAAGACTGTTTCCTACTACTTATGTATTAGAACCCATTAACAATTAGTTTCCTATGTGTGTGAGGGGTTGGGAGGGCAGAAAATAAAACATAAAGAGTGTGAATACTATGTGTAGGTATTAAGTAAATAAATGACAAAAACCAAACCTATTTCATCTAAATATCATACTTTCTAAAATTCCTCAAGACAAGAATCCTAAATATAATAATTGTAATAATAGTAAAGACATTAGCAATAATGACAATAACAACCAAAAACAACACTTACTGAATATTTTGCATGTGACAAGTACTGCGAAGAGACATTAATATGTACATTTCAATACAGAATGTTAGCAGTCTCCTCCTAAACCCATTACTAACAGGAAAGTCATTATTGTACAAGGCATGTTTCATTTGTCACATGAGTAAAAAAACTAGAGTAGTATTTCCTACACAAGTCAGTACTAAATCTATCTTTAACTTCAGTAGAAAAAAAAAATCCATCTACTCCTTAAGAGTCTGTCAAATGTGTGATGACAGCAATTTTAGATTTCTCTTAATTAAGCATAATTATTGATCAAATTTGTTTTCACACTACATGTAACATGACCTCAAAATAAGCCATACATTTAACCATAAAAATTAAGCTATAAAACCTCTAGGAGAGGCCGGGCATGGTGGCTCACACCTGTAATCCCAGTATTTCAGAAGGCTGAGGTGGGCAGATCACCTGAAGTCAGGAGTTAGAGACCAGCCTGACCAACATGGAGAAACCCCATCTCTACTAAAAATACAAAATTAGCTGGGCATGGTGGTGCATGCCTGTAATCTCAGCTACTTGGAGGCTGAGGCAGAAGAATTGCTTGAAGCCAGGAGGAAGAGGTTGCAGTGAGCCAAGATTGCGCCATTGCACTCCAGCCTGGGAAACAAGAGTGAAACTCCTTCTCAAAAACAAACAAACAAAAACCTCTAGGAGAAAATTTGACATCTCTAAGCATTTCTTGATGCACAAAAAGTAAGAAAGGCTAAAAAAAAAAAAGGTTTTATAGATTGAACTTAACGAAAATTAAAAACTTCTGCTCCTGGAAGGACACAAACAAGTAAATGCAAAGGTAAACCACAACACAGGACCACACAGAAGAAAATATTCACAACACATATATCTGACAAAGGACTTGCATCCTGAATATTTAAAGAACTCCTATAATTGATTAGTAGAAAAACAATCCAATAGAGACGACCGAAGTTTTGAAGAAAAAGTGGAGAAAAGAAAACAAAGCAATGATCACTAAGCACATGAAAACCCATTAAGAAAACAAAAATTAAAACCACATTGAGATGCAATTACACAAATTACAATGCTTAAAATTTAAAAAAGACTGTTGCCACAAAATGTAGTCATGGTAAGGATGTGGACCAAACTGGAATGCTCACGAAATAGTGGCAGGAATGTAAAATGACACAACCCTCCTGGTGGCTTTTCACAGAGTTGAATATTTCATATGACCCAGATATACCATTCCTAAGTATTTACCCAAGATAAATGAAAGCATAATTCTGTGCAAAGACCTGTACTCAAATATTCAGCACAATTTTACTCCTAATAATTAAGAACTAGAAACAATGCCCATTAATAAATAAACTATGTATACACACACCTAAATAATGACTACTCCTCAACAATAAAAAGGAATAAATTATACATGAAAATCAGAGATGAATCTCAAAAACATTATGCAGAGCAAAAGAAACTAGACACAAGGCTACATAATGTCTGCTTCTATATAAATGAAACTCTGGAGAAGTCAAATCTATCGTGAAAGAATAAAGGTCACTGACTGCCTGTGGCAAGAGGGGAGTTAAGAAAGGAATGTTGGAGTGAGGAATGGGAAGGATGGTCTGGCAAGGGGCACAATAGAAATTTTTGGCATTATGAAAATATCCCATAGCTTGACTGTGGTGGAAGATGCATGGGCTTGCATTACTGATGTATGTAATGGGCAGATACTTGAAAATCACCTTCATAAGACATGCTTTATGAGACTTTTGTACTTTTTGAGGGCAGAGGGTATTTCATTTTGATATCCATATGTTATGAATGCCTGGAACACATCTGGTGAGAAACTATCTCAAACAAATTTCAAACATTAAGTCTAAACTCTTTTACTATAAAATTATTTCATTTTTCCAAATGAAGATGTACTAAAAACATCATAAAACATGATTTTTAGATGACCCTTCATGCTATATGGTTCAGAAATCTTATTAGAATGTCTATGTTTTTCACTCCTAGTTATTAGATATATTGTCTATAATAGATAACTTTGGTTTCTAACTAAAAATATGATCGTGACATCGATATTCTTGCTCACATTTTCATGTTAATGACATAATCTATGTAGAATATAATAAGCCTTTCAAATCAAATCAGAGCTATCACGTCTGAAATAAAGAGAAGGAAAACACTTTGTTCAAATACAACTGACAGGAAGTTAGAAGTCATCTTGACTTCTACCTCATCTACCACATCCAATCAGTAAACTAGTCTGTGGTCTATTTCTTTAGCGTTTGTTTATATATATTCTTTCCTTCATTTCTATCTCTACTTGTAGCCCTCGTTCAGGAACCACTTAAACATTTTGTGGTAATGCAATAGTTAACTGGTTCCAGCATTAACCATTCCCACTTCCTTCAGTAAAGCCCTCCCTATTGCCATCAGACTAATCTTTTAAAAATGTGAATATACTGATGATAAACTCAGAATGAACATTCTTAACAGTCTATCAATGTTTATAGGAAAAGGTACAAATTCAAGAAGAATCCAGAATACAGCTTCTAATCTCTACCCATTACTCCTTCCTGGCCATACATAAACTCAGGCTGTAATGATCTATCTGCAATTTTTTCAATTCTTCATGCATTCAACCATTTTCATGACTGTGTACCTGCTGCCTGTATACATGAGGAAATCTTTATCAGAAGTTCTGTTTACATGTTAATTTCTTCTTTTCTACTTCTGTCTCCAACTTAAGAAAATTAACTTCTCTCACTTTATGTTTCCTGAGATTAAGAATCTTATGAAATTCTTATTTTTGCATGCACAGCACCTAGCGCAATGTTTAATACATAGCAGGTGTGCAACAAATAGTCCTGTAAAATCTTGAGAGAGTGGACAACTCTCTGGGAACAAGGGAAATTATCAAAATTCACTCAAACAAAAATAACCAAGAAATGAAAAGTTCTATCAAATAAATATATTCAAATAAGCTCTGTTCTTAGGCTGCTGTATGTGACATTTCAAACTATAATTGCAGAGAGAATTTTCATGCTACAAAAACTATTCAATGCTGAATATAAACTAGTCTATAGAGGAAAAATAGAATGTCTTTACATTCGCTTTACTAATAATTAGCATAACTCTGCTATTCAAAATGGAAAAGAAAGTCACACATAAACTCAACCAAACACAAATGAATTTATGAATGCAGATATTAAAAGTCAAAATATAAGCAATGTAAATTCAGTTGTATTTTGAAAAACTGACATGCTATAGTTAAATACAGCTTAATACAGAAATGCAAGTGTGGGCTGCTATTTGATAATATATAAATACAACAAAATATACGTCCAAGGGTAACAGGACTGTTAAAGAGCAAGAAACAAGTTACTTCTCTATGATTAGGAAAAAATATCTGTCTGAAAACAACAGAAAATATGACATAGGAAAACATTTTGGGCATTTGCATTAAAATTGAAAGCAGCAATAAAATATGAACTAGAAAGAGGCATAAAGTTACTACTATAAAAAGAAAAAAATATATGATCATATAGATTTTATAACTGGGTAGAAAATAAACTAAAAGCAACAATACTTAACATAAAGTTCAATAATTATACATGCAAAATCAGAGATGAATCTCAATACTTAACATAAAGTTCAATAATTATACATGCAAAGCAGAGATGAATCTCAAAAACATTATGCAGAGCAAAAGAAAGTTCAATAAAATTAACAGAAATTAAATAGTATAAAATTCATAAGTTTTCTATATGTGGCAGGCTGGATAAAGGTCACTCACATAATACCCACACCCTAATCTCTAGAATCTGGGAATGTTACCTTATATGGCAAAGGAGACTTGCAGATGTGCTCAAATTAAGGATCTTCTGATTGGGAGATTATCATGGATTATCTGAGTGAGCTCTAAATATAATCACAAACGTCCTTTTAAGAGGGAGACAAGAAGGTTGAAAAAGGAAGTGCAGAATGTGATGACGAAAGCAAAAGGATGGAGTGATGTGTAAAAGGGGCTGAGAGTCAAGGAAAGGTAGAGAAGACAAGGAAAGAGATTCTTCCCTAGAGCCTCCAAAGGAACCAGCCCTGTTGAGGCTTGATTTTAACCCAGTAAGATTGATTTTGAACTTTTGGCCATCAGAATTGCTCTGAAACAGAATAAATTTGCATTATTTCAGGACACAAAATTCATGTTAATTGTTATAGTGATCACAGGAAACTAACACACTACAGAAGCACAATAATCAGCTACATATCTAAATTAAGAAATATTAAAAGAGCAAGTAAGAATAATATTACATGGAATAAATATCTAGTAATTGCCTTAAGTGAAATATTCAGATATCTGTATAGAAAAAAGCTTTACTGAGACAGAAAATAATAATTTAAAAAATCAGTTCTTACAAGAAATTCTGGATATTCCAAGAATATCTTGGGCAAATAGTTAATACTTTTAATGTGATTTCACTAAAATAAAAACAGAAATGGTTTATTTAGGAAGGATAACATGGCAAAATAGTTCTAAGTTTGTAGAGAAAAAGAAATGTAACAATATACCAGCATAGTTTTTAAAATAAAGGACAATAGGGCCAGGGAATTATAATTCTAGCAGATACTTTATAATAAAGAGAGACTAAAGAACAGCAATAAATCAAACAAAAATTAATATAACAATAGACCAGAATAAATAGCCCTTTCTCAAAAAAACCCTGGCATATGTAAAAATTAAGCAAAAAGCTTAGCATGATTATAGTATATATGATTATTCAAAAATGACTATCAGCAGATATAAAAGACTAGATAAAGACAATCTGGTATATATACACAATGGGGTATTCTGCCATAAAAAGAATGAGGTCCAGTCATTTGCAATAACATCGCTGGAACTGGAGATCATTATGTTAAGTGAAATAAGGCATGCATAAAAAGACAAACATTGCATGTTCTCACATATTTGTGGGATCGAAAAATCAAATCTATTGAACTTACAGACACAGAGTAGAGGATGGTTACCAGAGGCTGAGAAGGGTGGTGGCAGTTTGGGAGAAGGAGGGGGATGTTTAATGGGTACAAAAAAAATAGAAAGTATGAATAAGACCTACTATTTGATAGTACAATAGGGCTATTATAGTCAATAATAACTTAATTGTATATTTTAAAATAACTTTAAAAACGTAATTGTATTACTTGTAACTCAAAGGATAAATGCTTGAGGGGAATGTGATGTGACAATTTTCAGACTGCATGCCTGTATCAAAACATCTCATGTGCTCTATAAATATATACACCTACTATGTACCCATAAAAATGCTAAAAAAATTTAAAAAAAAATAAAAAGATACAGCTGGCATAACTAGATTACTATTTGGAAAAAATAAAGCAATAACTTCTACTCTCAAAACCCCCAAAATCTTAAATTCTATATAAATTAGAGGCATATAACATAAAAAATAAGATCAAACCATAGTGAACATATTCATAACCTCCAAATTAGAAAAGAGCAACTAGGAATGGAGAACAAGTCCAAAAGCTATGAGGCAATACAAAAGTTGCTTGGTTGACAAGTGGCCAGATTGTCTAGAGCATAAGGGACAGGGGGAAACTGACATAAGATAGAATCAGAAAGACACAGAGCGAAATCATGTTGGAACTTTTAGATTGTCTCAGAAAATTAATAATGCCTTTCAAATCAATAAGGAAAATGCCCAAGTAAACAAAACTAAAAATAATCCAGAACTGAAAAAATACAGTTGGTTAATAAACACATTAAAATTTTAATATAAGTAGCAATCAAAGACAAGCAACGTAAAATAGCAAGATACAATTTTCTACCCTTCCAACTGGCAAGCCATTACAAATTATTATTATAGTCAATGGCAGAGAGGAGAGAAAATGATATAATGAAGTCATTTATTTTAGAAAAACTGAGGGAAAAACTAATAATCAAAAATAGAAAAGTTTATGTCTGTTAAATTATATTCCCAAAGAATATTTAATGTTTAACTATGTTTGATACTTTTGATTACATCATTTCTAATCCATTTACAAATTCTAACAGTGCTCCTCCAAAACATCCTTCCCCTCACCTTTTCTACTACTGCAAGACTTACACCAAGACACCATGATTCCTAGCTGGGACCACGGCAATAATCCCCTAATAATTACTGCTCTTGCCCTGCACTACTTTCTCTTGTTGATCTTTCAGATAGCAGGTAAACTGATTTCCTCAGTGTTAATCAGTTCTTAGCACTCAACTATCCAATGTCTTCACATCATAACCATACTAACATTTTAACTCCTAATTATGGCTTACTGATCTGGCCCCTACGTTATCTTAAGGATCCCAACTCCTGCCACATTCTCTTTCTCAAGATTGGTCAACTTGTACAGCATTTCGTTCTGTTCTCTGAGCATGCTAAACTCATTCTGATCCAAGGACGTTTTCCTTTACTATTCCTGATGACTGGAATGTGACTTTCTTCCTTCTCATAAAGAGTTCAACTCAAATGATCCTTCTCACTCTCCTAGCCAAAATATACACCTAACGTATTTTATACCATGCCCTTATTTCTTACATTGTATTTATGCCTTTCTAAAATTACTTATTTATTAGTGTTACATGTTTATCTCTTCTTTTACAAGAATACAAACTCCACAAACATAGAGACTTTCTGTATCCCAGCATGCAAGACAATGCGGGGCACATGGGATTTCTAAATAAACATTGAATGAAGGAATAAATAAATGAATTAATAACAAATTATACAAATAAGGGAGTGTAAATTATATTAGATTCACTAAATGCCACACAAATTGTGATAGGTATAATATAAAAGCAATATACACATTAATATAAATACAGACAAATCTGGAAAACAAAACTTATCGGCTTCAGATATTGTTTCTAAATAAGACAAATGAAATTAAACTGACTTAAAAAGTTTTTTCCAAAAAATAATTGAGATATTAGAATATAAAAAGTAAATTTATAAAATTAAGAGCTCTTATTTGTACATGTATTTACAGATAGATGTAGATAAAGATATATACACACATACTAAAAGAAAAAGAGGAGAGAAATGGGAAGAAAACAGGATTATATTAATGAAAACATTCAAAGTTATAGACTGAAATAGTATTTTTAAGAGTATGCATTTAAAATGTTATTTTTGTCTAACACTGACAATTCAAATAATTTTACTAAACATTCTAAAAGCAAGATAAGCATATATTCAAATCCAGTCCGATATGAATGACAGTACTTTTGTGATAAAAATTTTCAGAAACTAGTGATTATCTTCAAAGACTATAATAAGAAGAGGCAAAGGAAAAAAAAAAAAAACAGGCTATCTCTAAAGTTCTAGCATAGGAAACAAAAACAAGCCTGCCACAGAGTTACTCTCCTTAGGAGGCCACTGTGTCCTCTTACTAGCATACATCAGCTCCACCTTCAGACTAGTAGTTGGGTTTAAGTCTTTTGTAACATTTCAAAAGCAGCTTGTTTCCCATTTGTATTTCATCTCTAAAGGAACCCCACAGAGACTACTGTAAAAAAAGAGACCTAAACAATTAGATGAGGAGTCCTCAACCTGCCACCTCCCCTTCCCCCTCCCCGCTTCCCTCACCAGTTAGGAACCTGGCCACACAAAGGAGGTGAGCCACAGATGAGGAAGCATTAACACAACTGCCTGAGCTCTACCTCCGCACAGATCGACTGGGGCATTAGATTCTCACAGGAGTGCAAACTCTGTTATGAGCTGCGCATGTGAGGTATCTAGGCTGCGTGCTTCTTATGAGAATCTAATGCCTGATAATCTGAGGTGAAACAATTTCATCTTGAAACCATCCTCCCATGGAAAAATTCTCTTCCACAAAACCAGTGCCCGGTGCCAAAAAGGTCGGGGGCTGCTCAATTAGATGACTTCTGCCAAAATTATTTCCTCAAAATGGCATGTAACCATATATATTCAAAAATGGAAACAAAAAGAAAAAGACAACTCAGTTTATCTAAATTATAGCAAGAGCCTACAAACCAGCATATACTAGCATACTGTAAGTAAAATTTGTTTTCACATTAGTGCCAAACCAAGTGTTCTTGATAATTATTGAATTCATTTAAGGTACTTTGCTGTTGGTGTTAACACTAACTAGAGTATCATCAAGCTGGAATAATGTGTGATTAATTTTAAATTGTGGCACTGATTTGACTTTTGGCAATTCATTCAATATTTTTAAGACTTAAATACCAGGAATCAACTACTCCACGATTAGTTGAGTGAACTCAGAAATGATTTATGAACTGACACAAGAACAGAAAGCCAAACACCACATGTTCTCACTCATAGGTGGGTGTTGAACAATGAGAACATGTGAACTTAGGGAGAGGAGCATCAGACTGGGAGAGGTTGGTAGGGGTAAGGGAGAGACAGTGTGGGGGGTGGGGAGGGTGGGGAGGGATAACATGTGGAGAAATGCCAGATGTAGTATGCACCTAAAGTAAAAATAATAATAATAATAAAAATTAAAAAATAAAAAAGACTTAAAAGGCATGCCAACCAATCACAATGGGTGAATGTGGATTCAAATACATTGTTAAATAAATACAAGCTTTAAGAAACATAAAATAAAATAAAAAAATAAAAAAGAAATGATTTATGAAAATATCCTCCATAATTACAATTTAAGGTGAGATTTGAGGGAAAAACATATCCTCCATGGAAAGCACAAAGGTGAATAATACGTGGTTTCCACTCTTAAGGAAACACAATGTACAGAAAGGTAAAACTAGTGCACATATCTTTAAAAATTTATCACTGCTTGTGATAAGTAATGAACCAGAGCTTTATCAACAGATATAGAATAAAGCATACTGATTAAATACAAATCTTAAAGGTAAAATAATTAGGATCCAGAAAAAAAAATAGGATGATATTTAAGTAAAAGGAGAGGAGAGAGTCATAAGTATGTAATAAAGACATAAACAAAGAATGATTGGGGTTGGGAAGCAGAATGAGAATAGGGAACTTCTGATTTTGGTTTATTTTCAGGCATGCTGAATCTGTCATACCCTGAAGCACTGTGAGAAAATGTGAAGTTGGAGTTGCCAAGAGAAGCATAAAAACAAATAGCAATTGATGGCCATTTTCTTATTATTTGCGCTTTCCCTGTAACATGAGTAAGGTATTTTGTACAGGAACACAGTCTAGGATTATGTATGAAATAAAGAACAGTTAATTATTTAATTTTTAACATTTTACTTGATGCACTAAAAGAGGGCTTCTGAAGTCCTATACAATATCACAATTCAAAAACAGAATGAGCCATTTATAAGGAAAGAAACAGAAAAACAAATATTTAAAAGAAATATATTTCTGGTGGCATATTTTAGGAAATTGTATTTTTAGGCATTACTTTTCCTATTTTACAATTGATACATACTAGATGCATGCCAAAAAGTCTCTTGCATTTTGGTTTCCCCAAGTATGCTCACAAAAATAGAAAAACAGAATTTTGTTCTTCCTAATTTCAAAGTTCTATCCTAAATCAATGTTCACCATAAACTAAGTGAAAAATAGAAGAAAAATGTATTTTACTAATGTTGTAAAGTAAATAGAATGTTTGAATTATTATAAGTATTGAAGGGCAGGGAAAATCTCTGCTCTTTTAAAAAATGCTTCTTGATATCTAAAACTGAGACTCACTTGGCCATATTTTGTAGTGTGTTTCTTCTTATGAAAATACTAACACAAAATGGTACTGCTATAAGAAGTATGACTGCACACAAGTAATCATATATAATACATATTATAATCTCTGACACCTTATTTAGCTGATCCTGAGATCTGCCATCTATACCATTTAACCTAATGTAAAGGTCTCAATGTAACATAATGTAAAGGTCTCAAAATTCATTCACTAAGATTCCTAAGCTAGGAAATGCTAACAGATAAAATTATCAAAATTAAATATTAAAATATCACCAGTCATACTGGTGCAAGATAGTAGGTAAGGTAAAAATATCTATCAAAAACTTTATACTTCCGACAACATGAAATTAAGTAAGAAAAAAGATCACTGGGCTATTATATGGCCAGTTGATTTATAATCTTTCAACCTATAACAATGTGATTTGAAGAGAAAATATGTTTTCTCTTCTTAGTATACTATCTGTACTCATCTAGAACTTCCCAGGAAAAAGAAAAATTTTAAATAGAGGGAATTTTTCAATTTTCTCTACTTAAAATGCTTTTTGGGATTTCCTGGTTATCTAATTTTTACATATTTGCCTGACCATATGTATTAAAGAATTATACTTTTGACTAAATTTCAGTAATAAAGACTGCATTATTATCCTCTTGAGGAATGGCAGAAATTCAGTACTGCATTTCAAGTTGAGACAACTTATTTAGGGTAATCACTCAACCTAATAACAGTATAATGTCTGAATGAAACAGAACTTTACTTGCAATAAATATATCTGATATTTTAATTTTCTATTATAGGAATATTATTCTTTATAACCAACCCTTTTTATGATCAGTAGCTTGTCTTTTCACCATTTCTGACCGTATCTAAAGATGCAATCTGAAACTCTGAAGAATTTATTTAAAAAAAAAAAATAACATTTTTTTAATGGCAAAAGAAAAAAAAGTAGTAATGAGGTAGCAGACCATTACAGCTATTTAATTAAATTAATTATTTCGTTTTACTTGCAACTTGAAGCAGCTTGGAATATCTAGTTATTTAACACAGTTAGCTACAGAGAATGATATTTAAAGAGAAAGAAAAATAAAGAAATCTAAGGAAAGTGGCAGAAAATTAATTTAGCCAAAACCAGAGCTAAAACCTAAAATTAGTTTGCCTAAGAATAACAAACATCATTGGGTTAAAAAATAATAATCATACATTCCAAAATAACTAGAAGTGGAACTGGGATGTTTCTAACACTAAGAAATGATAAATGCTTGAGGTGATGGATATCCCAATTACTCTGTTTTGATCATTATGCAATGTATCAAAATTTCACATGTACCCCATATAAAGTAGTTTTTATGCCTCTTATCATAGTTTTTGCTTAATTTTTAATTTTTATGGCTACATATATAACTATTATTTACATATTATGTAAATAATATGTACATATTATGTACATATCTATTATGTACATATTATGTACATATTAGGTACATATTATACACATATTATGTACATATGTACATATGTACATATTATATATGTACATATATAACTATTATGTAGCCATAAAAATTAAAAATTAAGCAAAAACTATGATAAGAGGCATAAAAACTAATTTTTGTTCCCTGAAACTTTTTTTGGAACAAGGAGAAAAATAAATAAGAAGATAAAGTATTAATTACTTAACAATTTTATAAACTTCAATTTGTGTTCAGAAGAGATTCATTAATTCAATAAATAATGTACTAAACACATAAAAGGAGCTAGGCAATAAGGAGTTCATCAATAAATAAGTCAGTTGCTGTCTCAAAATCTGTCTCATAATCTGGTCAGAGAGACAGACATATCTATAAGTAATATAGTAACACATGAAACAAAGTATTAATGAGAACACACTAGAGAGAAATATTTATTCTAACTGCCAAGACTAATAAAGACTTTATCTAACTTGGGCATTGAAGACTAGGTAGAATACCCCAGAAAAAAAAGGTGGAAAAAGACATTTCAAAATGACAGAACAGCATAAGACAAGGCATGGAATTACAGAAATGGATGGACATTCATAGAAAAACAAGCTTCCCATAGGTCTCAATGCCACAGTGGTAACATAATAAAAAATTAAAATGAGAATTTTCCTGTTGTCCCAGTTTTAGCCAATGATCCAAAGCTGAGAACAAGTGCTATGTACTAGAAATGAGGTGACAGATCATCTAGGCAACACTTGGTAAGACTGTGGCCAGAAATTGCTCAGGCAACCTTTAGTTCACCATTCAAATAAAAAAAAATGTAAGAAAGAAGAGAGCTTACAGATTGAGAAGGAAGTAGCACAGTAACATACTCAGAATTTAGTCTATGATCTAGAATACAGAGCACTCAAGGACTGGTAACTAACAAAACTTATGCCCTCAGTTTGGGCTGCTACTTTAGAATTGGCCAGTACTTCTGTAGGTTGGTGGAGTAAAGAAATATATTTTCCCATGAGACAGATAACCCTTAGGAAAGGAACTAGTACTAATCCATTTTTAAAGAAACTTTCCTAAAGAACACACAAAAAACAAGATAACTTCAAAACAAAGAAGATATAGACCAGAAAGTTAAAAACTAAGGAGGATAGTTAAAACTAGACAAAGAAAGTGTCAACCACAATCCTCATCAAGGAATTATAGCTCTTATCTCCAAATACTAGGAGTCTTTGATAAATCCAGAAAAGCAAGAGAAGAATCCGTTAAGACTTCCAACATACCTTTACTACCAACTTATTCGTCTGTACTTCTAACCCCCAAACTTTAGAAAAGCCAGGTGAAGCACAGTGAGAAGGGTGAAAAGATAACGTTAAAAAAAAATAATGCAAAAACCTACTAGCTGACCAACCTATTTCCCTCCTTATTCAGGTTTTTAAACCCTCTTTGAGCAAGGTTGATGTAGAAAAGACATTTTACATTAGAGGAGAGTTTTAAACTTTATTAAACCTTTTCTTCTTTACTTGAAAATTTAATCTATTTTAAAATGCCAGAGTGAGAAAAGAAGGAATGAAAGATAGATAGAGAAAATTGAGAAGAAAAAAGCAAGAAGCAGCAGAAAAGCAAGAATAGAGAAGAGATGGAAATAATGACACTTAAACAGCATTTTATCAAGGGGCACAAAACATAATATTCAGAATGGAATTGTGTGTAAAGTGACTAGAAAGAATAAAGTACTCTCTGCTTGCACCGTGAGTGAGTCTATCTCTTCTAATAAACCCATTAGAGTGATAAATGGTGGGCCAAGAAGAGTAATTATATGGTCATCATTTTGCTATGATTATTGTGGGACCTGAAATACATTTTATAAATCTAGAAACCAAATTGCTTTATTTAAGGAGTAACACTCATAATTATATATGTTGTGAATTATTTTTAGGGGAAACATATCTATTTACAAAATGTTCAATCATTTCCTGAGTTACAGAAACTCTTAGGCGGTGGGGAAAAAATGGCAAATAAGACAGGCTCCACCCTCTCTGAGTTTACAACAAGTAGAGGAAACAGACAAGTACAAAGGCAGTTACATTACATGCAGTAATTGCTAGAAAAGAATAAAAACAGCCCATAGTGCCATACAGAAAAATCATCCAAGAAACTATGGGAGGGAGGAAGAAGGGACAGAACACATCTTAGTACAGAAGAAATAGAAAGTAAAGCCTGAGAGATGAGGTTGAGTTATACAGAAGATTAGTAGCCTAGGGAAAGGGGAATGTGAGTAGTTTAAAATAATGTGGTATTCCAATAATGGACAAAAGAAAGTATGATATATCCTGGGAAGTACAAAGACTATTGTATCAGTAAATCAATATGTGTAGTTTGCAAGGAAAGAAATGGGGCTGAAGACGTAAGGGAGAGCCACAACACACACCATGACACAGAATTTGGATTTTATCCTGAGGACAATGGGGTCCACTGATAGTTTAGTAACACTCATTTTTCATACACTGTCTATGTAGTATATGCCAAGCACTCTCACATACATTTTATTGTTTTTTTCCTCACAACAACCCTGTGAGGTAGGTGAAATGATTCCCAATTAACAGATTTAAAAAACAACCTTAAAGTTGTCAAGCAATGTACACTTGATTAATAGCTACAAACTGCCAGTCAGGATTCAAGACCACACTTCAGAGAATACATTAGAAAGATGATATACACATATATATACACACACATTTACCCACAAGACATATAGAAATTTCAGAATTATAGAGAAGTTTTAAAGTAATAAATGCTTGTTAATTCAGTATTAAAGATAAAAAGGTTACTGGCGTCAGTAGTGTTTTATGCAAACTTATACATTTAAAATTTTCAATGAATTCAATTTATATTGAAAAATAACTGCAAAATTTATAAAAATAAGCAGAAATCATTTGATACATAACATAAGAAAAGCAAAGATATGAATACTATATCTTCATTAATCTACTGGAAATCATTTAGAAAAAAATACATGTCGTTTTTAACTCTACAGCATTTAAATTCAAATTGCACTTAGTCTATGAATATAAATTATATTTTGGATAATAAGAAATGATGTATAAAATACTAAAGCTTGATTATCAAATGAATTACTCAAATATTGACCACTTAGAATAAAAAGAATTGTCCACCTAATCCTACATTGAAAAATCATCTCACTATTACTTATAGTAAAACATTAGAAGGTGTTCCATCTCTCTAATAAATAAAATTTGTTCAGATAAATCTGATAAGAAAAATAAATTTAAAAAGTAATCTATTTGAGATGGATATAAAAATATGTACCTAATTTAAAAGAGTATTTTGTAAAACTGAGAACATCTGAGAATTTAAAATTATAGACTAAAATTCTATTTTAAAATGTATGTTCTTTAAAGTTAGTTTAAATTGAATAAATTCTGTAATAAAAAATATATTGCCAGAGTTTCCTATTTTCTCACCAATTTCACTATTTCTTCAGCTGGTTCTAGTAACTCTTCTTAAAGTCGCTAACGAAAAGCTAGATATTGCCAGGACATTATCACAAGAGGTCTATGTATATATCATTCATACATAAGTACTTAAAATTCATAATAATTTGTGCATTTACTTCATTTTTTCTATTACAAATAGAAAATTATAATGAGAGATGATAAAAAACAAATATTTCATTAGTTTAATTATTCATAACCTATAATTTATTTCTGACTTTCAAAATTAGTGAGTGCTAATTAAGTAATAATCTGGCCCACAATTCTGGCCTTTCACAGTATGACGAAGGCCCTCTGAAAATCACCAGTAGAGATGTGAGTTATCTGTTTTGTGAAATGGCGATAATCTCTAAATAAACTAAACAAATGTTTCAAATACATAATTTAAGTGAAACACCAACAGTTTATTTTTGATTACACAAGGAGTATATTTTCATTAAATTCAAATAATACAGAAGTATATTCAATAAAAATTTCCATCTTATTCCTGTTCAAATCTCACACACTATAGGTATAATAAAATACAAGAGTCATATGGCTAAATGTTGAATCAAATAAGTTGTCAAATTTTTATCATCCACATAAAGTCTAAAATATAACAACTTGTATAATTTTAAAATACATACTAGGACATATAAAACAGGTATAGTTTGTGCCTTTCAATCAAAACTTAATATATAAAACATATAATCTATTCTGTCAAATAATGATGACTTCAATAAATAAAATGAATGAGATTAAGGAATACTTACAATTACATTGTAGAAAGTGTCAAAGAATCAATTATAGCAATTCAGATATTTCATATACTCTCTAGGCTAGAGATACATAAGTACACTTTGTGTAAACTGTAAATTTTTAAGTATTGATATTTACTTCTTTGGTGCTTTGACTATTAAATGAAATACTAAATCTAAGTAAGTAAAGGAGGTAAGCCTCATCAAAATATGAGTTTTTGGTAATCTTTAACTAAATTTCCACTCAAGTAACTCTTTTATTCTTATTCACTTTATGCTTCCATGATGAAGAAGATATTAATAATTGTGCTGCATTGTCCAAAAACCCTATTTCAAAACAGTGGAGTTATCTACACTACAAAATTACATAGAGAGCTGAAAATCTTTGTAGGAAATCCGACCTTCTCTATTGATTCTAAAACATTATCACTCAGCATTTAATTAACACAAATAATATTCTAATTAGAACAAAGTCACTTGAGCCCAAATATCTAGGTAATATGATGTAAGGTACAATTCTAAATACAAACACTACTAACCCTGAATTAAACAGAAAACAGTTAAAATGTCCCTAGAAAATCATTTTTTCTACCCACCTCATATTATAAGTAAACAAACTGTAGAATGAAGTTATCTTTTATCTGCTTTGACTGAGAATCTATAAACATAGATATGTGCACAAATGTAATTTAACTTATGACACATAATTTAAAGTTACCTAAACCAAATGATACTATACCTAATATGATTAAGACTTGGAAGTCTGAGATTCTAATTTCTTTACATAGAAATGTCTATATATATAGCAAAAAAAGAGATAACAACAAGTCATACTTTTGTCTTAAAAAGCCACTAAAATAATAAAACAATCCTTATCATATTTTGTAACAACAGAAACAACTGTTTCTAATGATATTTTTTTCTATTTTGTAAGGTATAAACATGCCAAACCATTACAATGATTGCACTCTTATAAAAGTGCTTTTACATAAGAAAATCTCATTAAATAATTAAATGGGAGACAGTAAAACTACATTAAGTGGAAGTTCAAATATTTACTGTTTCTTCTCTCCACAGCTTTTCCCCCAAATGTTAAAAAAAGAAAAAGAAAAAAAAATTGGGCAGAGCACAGAGGCTCACACCTATAATCCTAGCACTTCAGGAGACCAAGGTGGGAAGATCACTTGAGGCCAGGAGTTCAAGACCAGGCTGGTCTCAAACAGTGAGATCTTATATCTACAGAAAATGGAAAGAAAAAAAAAAATTAGCCAAGTGTGGTTAGCACATGCCTATAGTACCAGATCCCAGCTACTTGGGTGGCTGAGGTACAAAGATAACGTAAGGCCAGGAGATCGAGGCTGCAGTGAGCTATGATCACACCACTGTACTCCAGCCTGGGTGACAGAGCAAGACCTCATCTCAGAAAAATTAAAAATAAAAAAGAAGTCAAAATCAATGTTTCTAATCCAAAGAATCAAAACCAGGTTCATCATAAACTGGCTTTAGTGCAAAACTACAAAAGAATTAAAACCAAGACATAAAACACTGGAAGTAAAGCTAGTTAACACGTTTTTGTTGAATCACAAGTTTGCTATTTTAAGAACATGGCTCTGAAATCTTATAATATTGGTTTGGTTATTTTAAAATATTTAAAAACAGAATGATTAAGTTCCATTCAAAGTGAAGAATATTGATAGAAGCATTTTAGTTTTATTTGCTTTTAGAATAAAAAGGAGTGAATCCATCTATTTGTTATTTAATTTGGTACCAATCAGATGACTTTAAAATAAAATTTAGAGCCAGGGAGAGCAGCACTAAGTTTAACTGACTTCAGTACATTTTTAGATGATGCTTCCCAGTTACTTGTTATTTTCTTTTATTGGGTTTTCCAGTCTAGGGCAGGTACACAAGAAACTTACAGTCTATGTAGTACTCCTAGTCAGTTTCACTCTGCAGATGGCACAGTGGAGAAATACCTTCTGTACAGCACCATGTACAATTTCTTCTGCAGCTGTCAGCACCTAGGGGAAAGTGCGCTGTTAAACAGTTGCTGCGTTCCACCTCAGAAGTGGCTGCAATTCGGTGGTGGGTGAAGTGACTCCTGTACATATATACAGGGATGAAAAGTACTATAGAAAATGAAAATATTTAAGAACAAAAGTGGCTGTCTGAAAACTTTGCCACAGCAAAACAGAATACATCACTCAATCACAAGAGACCTAAGCAGATGGGCTCTCATTCATTTAAAAATTGAATGCTAAGAATGATTGCAGGAAAGGTAGAAATACAGTTACTCAATTTACAACATAACTATAAACCACATGTTAAAACATATATGTTAAAAAATAAAACCCAAATACTTATATTGATTTATAACATTATTTCTACAGTAATTTACCTAAAACCAGGCACATATATACAACAAGATTGTTTATTCTGCTCAGCTAATGTTTTTGGTTCAGATGGAAATTCAAGGGGGAAAAAAGCAAAATAGGTAAGATATAAAAACTGAAGAACAAGCACCATAAAAATATCTAAAAAGAATTTTTTAGAAAGCCATTCTGAAATTCCAAATTACATTATAGTTAAAAAAACTTTATAAAATAATTAGTCCTCAACAACTACTGATGTTTTATAAAAAGATAACTTTTTTCCTCCAAAATGAAATTAAGTTAGATTCCAAATACAGTCTTCATCCTTAGCCCATATAAACAATGAGTCAACCAAGTTTAAGATCACTTTAGTTCATTAGTACAGAAGATTATTACTACATTCTGCTTTACCTACACCAACCTGTCTACATAATTTATCTTTGATGGAATCAGAAAATCAAATTCAATAATTATTCTCTGAGAAATATCACTGAATCACAAGGCTGTAAGGTACTAGCCAATCTCCTAGCTCTAGGCACAGCTACTATGTATATACTACTCTGAAGAGGTAACTTTACATTATTAAAAATATTCACACCTAGATTTCTTTCTGAAACAGAGTGAGGGTGCTTTGTGACAAAGTCCAACAAACCTGACCAATAAAAAGCATACCATAAGTCAAACTTTTCTGAATCTCGCGTTCTAATTACACGGAATTTATTTACTTTGGCATATACCAAGTAGAGTAAGAGAGAGCTGACAACTTCCTTTCAGCTTCCTTAAATTCTTTCTGGAATAAAGCATAGTGTAAATATATATTATTTTCCTTAAGTGACAAGAGGTGGCTCTTTATTTAAAAAGACATAGAACAGAGATGCCCAATCTCATGTTCACATATCAAATTTAAGGAATCTAGGAATTCTAGGAAATTGTATACTAAAATAAAAATATATGCATCCATACTCACATTTTTTAAGGGGAAATGGGCCATAAGATTTTGTTAGGTTTTTAAAGGGCTCTGTGACTTCTCATGCAGTTTAAGAAACTTTGACAAATTACACTCAAGAAATCCAACTGAATAAGGAGAACTAACCCTTCTAAATTAAATGTGTAAATGAGCTTCTTTCTTCTCATGTAAAACCAGTAATAGTAACTTGAAGAGATATTCCAACTACAAAATGAAATAATGCATACCAGACACATGATATAACACCTGGCCTATTATTACCAGTAATAGTAATAATAGCTCAAAAGAGCTCCTCAAATAACTATGTGATTCCACCTTTGTTTACTGCTACGTAATTTCATAATATTAATTTTTATTTAGCCATGCCTTCTAAAATAGATCCATATCACAAACTATATATTTTTGCATTATTTTCAAAATAAAAATGTTAGGTACAAGTTTTAGAATTCTGCTACATACCTCTGGAGTCTGCATTTCTCAAAAAGCCACACTGGTCCCTTCTCACACACTGTACTTACTTGGAATAGAGTCGGATATAGTAAATATTTGGCTTTAATTTTTTATGTAAATAATGCCATTTCATTTATCAGACTTTTATTTATTTAATAGTATACAAACAAAACATCTAAATTTGAAGACTCTAGCAAGGGGTCACATTATTTTAAAAAAGTAATGCACATAACACTTTTATTTTTATAAATCACCTTCTCTACTCCTTCTAGGTATTTTTCTGTAGATATAAATATACAATAACCATTCATACATACATATCCTTCAAAAAGAAAAAGATTATTCTCACCTTTAAAATAATTCACAATATTACAAACAGTATTACAAACTCCCCAAGATTATGACTTAAATACTCATTTAAAAAATGACAAGTGAATTCTTAACAAAACCTAAAGATAGTGAGGAAAAAGATTTGCTAATACATATAAAATAATAGCATACAACAACTATACAAGTGGTTCCTAACTACTTCAAACGTAAAAAGAGTGTTTTCTATTCTTCTCATAGAAGTTACACTTTATGTATTCACACAGTAAGAAAATATATAGCAGTAGGTTTTATGTAAAAAGGCAAAGAAGTAAAGAGAAGCATAGTTTAGCATTCAGAGTACTGTAATGAAAAGGATGTGAGTGGAACAGAGTTCATTAAGAACCATGAAGAGAAGGAGAATAGGTACAGGACCAATTATGTTAAGGAATTTTCAAATGTTTGACCCCAAGAGTGGCATTTAGGTAAGTATTTTATAAAAAATAATTCTAACAGCATAGAAAATAAATTAGAGTTACGGATGATTCTACTGGGGTGATGATAATGGGAATATACAATTAGAAATAATAAAAGAGTGATAAAAATTAAAATTATACTATGTAAAACACTGGAAGAGTAAAAAATGTAAGATAAGTCAAATATATTATCTAAAGATCAAATCTAATAACCAGAATCCATTAATTCATTTATTCAATCAACATCAAAATTTCATTGTTTCTTATGGGTCTGGACTATTTTAGGCACTGAGTAAAGTGCTGAATAAAGAAGTCAATGACCTGCCCTCTTGAAAATCATGTTAATAGAAGTTATATAATAAGCTATTAAATATACAATTTAACATATACAAATTAGTGTATAAACCAAAAATAAAGCAAGTGATGGGAATAAAACAAATATACTATTTTAAGTGTATTCAGAGAACACTAAGGAAGCAGCATTTAGAAGAAGAATGAAATGAAGTGAGTGTACTATCTGGAGTTTTAGAATCTTGCATATAGATAGATGGCAGATGGTAGAGTAAGGGCAAAGCCTTGGGACAGGAACATGTGATCAAAAACCTAACCTGCAGTCAGATCATCTCGGGCTTTCTAAGCCATAATAAGGACTTCAGGTTTGTTTTTGTTTTTACTGTTTTAGAAAGCCACTACAGTATTTTGACTGAGGTAGAGCTGTAGTGAAACGAACTTCACTGTAGCTAGGAAGAATAAAACTACTAGGCAAGACTGGTAAAATGTACATAATTAGATATCAGGTGGCACTTTTCCCATTGCCTGGGGGTTGGCAATTAGAATCCAAGACTAACAACAAAGGCATCTATCAAGTATTTTATATTTGGAAGACAGACTTAAACTTAAGTGAGAGCCAACTCCACCTCCATAATTTAAGTATCTTTACCTTCCTCAGTTCCTCCTTATCCCAGAAGTGCATTCTCCTGTCCCCATCATAAGGCAATCATTAGAGTTTGCTTCACTGACTAAATGTAGCTGAATAGTGCTGTTGCTGAGAGTCCAAATCAAGGGAGAGTTCATCTAAAAGATTAGCAAGGGAAGACTGCTATCTCACCTCTCAGTTGGACCTCTGCTTTTGTGTTAGACTTGTATATTATCCCACACCCATTTCCCTTCTCTGTGCCTATTTGAAGAGACAGAGAAAAGACATGGAGTTGGAAGATAAGGTACAGATAATTGGGATCCCCTTTCTACAAAAGCAAAGAGTGTAGTGAGGTGTGAAAGTAGTTGGACTTGAGCCTCCAGTTGATGGGGACTCAAGAGCCAGAGGTTGTGAATATACTAGAGAGGTAAAAACTGAGAAAGAGTAGAAAAAGACAATCCAGATATGTTTGCTATGACACTCCAAAGACAACTTCCACACCCCCCACCAAATTTTTGTACATGTGCTTCATCAGAGAGCTAGTACTCATCTCTCTGTCTTCATAGGAGGAGGACTAGGCCAGGCCTGGTGGCTCAAACCTATAATCCCAGCACTTTGCAGAGCTGAGGTGGGCAGATCACTTGAGGCCAGGGTTCAAGACCAGCCTGGCCTACATGGCGAAACTTCGTTTCTATTACAAATACAAGTAACTGGCTGGACATGGTGGTGTGCCCCTGTAATTCCAGCTTCTCGGGAGGCTGAGACAGATGAATTGTTTGAACCTGGGAGGCAGAGGCTGCACTAAGACCAGATCATACCACTGCATTCCAGCCTAGGTAACGGAGTGAGACTCTATCTCAAAAAAGGAAGGAAGGAAGGAAGGAACGAAGGAAGGAGGGAGGGA